>JACGAQ010002150.1:0-45397 GCA_014119065.1 Orius insidiosus | reverse complement strand
CTCAAAGGTGGAGCAGCTGAAGAAACTGTGAAAAGGATGAAATACACTATTGAAAAACAAGAAGGAAAAGGTGCTGCATTAGGTCCAGATTGGCATGCCAAAGTTAATTTACAGGGTCTTCTAAATAGCAGGCAAGTCACAGTAGAATACTGCTGCGAAGTCAAAAATATTAGATGGAGATAAAGAATGGCCTGTAAAAGTTGAATTGACCAATGGAAAAACTGTCAACTGTGATTTTGTAGTTCTGCGATTGGTGTCCATCCTAATACTGATTTTCTTGACTCTGGATTTGAGTTTGCCGACGATGGTGGATTGAAAGTAACTGGAAATTAGAGACAAACTATCCAGAAGTTTATGCTGCTGGCGATGTATGTACTGCAGGTTGGGATCTTGCTCCGCAATGGTTTCAAATGCGTCTTTGGACACAGGCTAGACAAATGGGAATGTATGCGGCAAAATCAATGTACTGCGCCATTCAAAATGAAGAACTCATACAAGATTTTTGCTTTGAACTTTTACACATGTGACTTCATTTTTTGGCATGAAAGTTACTCTCATGGGACTCTTCAACGGCCAAAGGCTTGAAGAAAAATTCGACATTTTGCTTCGCGTCACTAAAAACAAAGAGTACATCAAACTTATCTTAAAAGAAGGAAGGATGCAAGGTGCAGTTCTTTCGGCGATACCGACATAGATGAAATGTGTGAGAATTTAATTTTGAATCAACTCGATTTAACTGAATTTGGAGCTGATCTTCTCAATCCTGACATCGACATTGATGACTATTTTGATTAAATTGTATTTTTTAGTTTTATTAAAGTTTGTATCCAGTTTTTTAATTTTATTTTTCCCTGGTGTACTAAAAAAAACATTAGATGTAATTGTAATTTATTAAGAAACACTTAATAATGGATTTTAAAAAAATTTCGCTGCACCTAAGAAAAACCAATAGTTCGGCTTTCTACTTATCACAACATGAAAGAGTAAAACATATTTTTAACTCTAAAAATATTGTACATAACGCCATGATCAGATAATCACAACAATCAACAATCTCTATAATAAAATTTTACAAATTTCTTAATTAACATTTATATCATTTTTAAAGATCTGTCATTCAAAAACTTCAACGATAAATTTAAACATAAAATTTTAAGACATTATCATAATCATAACAAACAAGGTACATTATGGAATTGATGTATTTACGCCTAATCAACATTGAGAATGCTAGGAAAAGATAAAATTTTAGCTAACGGGGAGAAGAAGGGCTTTTAATATTAATCTAATTATGAAAAATACTTTCTTTTTATGAGATTTGGTTAAACGCAAGCGATTTTCATACAGAGAGTGCTATAGCCACCTAAGGAATTTTTCTTTTAAATAAAAAATAAACAATTCTATATACAAAACACTTAGAAAGTACGCGAGTCAGAAACAGCACCTTTTAAAATAAGGTACAAAGAAATTGTAGACCTTGTGTCTTATTTTAACAAATTATGTTCTTTTATGCTTTTAAGGCCTTAGTACAACCAAAATTGTGCAGTGAAAAAGAAGGCCATAAAAAATCCAATAGGAACACAATTTACTTGGGAAGTGAATGATAAAGAGAGCCATTTTGGTGTAAGAAACCATGATAAACTTTTTAGGTTGAACACAGAAACCGAAGCTGGGAAGAAAGTTGACTTCAAAACGTGAATAAAATAAATTTGAGCAAATTTATTACTGCTCGGTATATTGAGATGATTCTGTATAAATTAGTGCCTATAATTAACCTATTTGTCTAAACTATATTTTAGAAATAAAAATAAAACTTCAGATTGAAATGGACTTTATACAGAATCATCAGATATAATACTTAATGTAGCATTAATAAGCCAGTTTTAAATAAAAAAATAACTTAAAAGTTGTTTAAGAGATGAAATTAAGCCTTTCGGAGGACTCGAGCATCTGGAGGAGAAACTGATCGATTGTGATATCCCCAATATTGCGATAGAAGAAAAGGTGCTCTTGACATTTGAGTCCGATCGATCTTAAAGAAGGGAGCCTTAAAAGAAGCTTGGCGAAACGTCCCGGTTCGTCCGGATGGCTCATTCGGACGTATTCTTCAAGGGCAGCGTATACCTTTTCCCGTAGCATCTCACTTCGGTGAAAGATTTAAGTCCTCTTACTTCTAAACAAAAAAAGTAAATCAAGAAAACTATTCATTAAAATACCAGGGTTGTAAAGAATGACACTTCTGAGACATCCTAGCTCAGTCTTGTCCATTTTCATTTCTCTCATTTTAGCGATTAGCTCGGTCAAAACACGATCGTAAATCGTACCGATTCCGGCTTGATTTGCGGTATTTCTGTTCACAGTGACGCCCGATCCAAGAATCAATCCATCAATTATTGAGACCGACCGATGTGCAAATCCTGCTATGAGAAGCTCATTCCAACCTTTAAAAAATTAATTAAAATTTTATTACGTTTATCTATTTAATACCAACCTGCATTTAGAAGAAGAACTTGATCTTCAAGGGTAAAGAAGTAAAATGAGGTATGTGTTTAGCCCAGTCTACTAATTGAAAAAGTTGCTTATCTGTAGCTTGTAATATTTCGTTCGTTTGGTTCTAAAAAATTTCATCAGGATTTAATTTGTTTAAGAAAATTTTTACTTCATAGTCGATCGGAGGTGATTCTATTTTGCAATCAACCCGTCTTTCAGCTTCTAAAATTCTTTCCACAGGCATATCAGTGAAAACTGCTTGTACTTTCAACTTCATTTTGGTCTCTTTCCTTCGTTCGTGTCTTTCTTCCTATAAAACAAAAATGTGCTGAGGATTTTATATAAAAAGAAAATTACCTGAACTGCTCTTTTCATACCCATCGAGAGGCATTTTTGATATCGACAATATTGACATCTATTTCTTTGTTTTTGTCCACAAGACATTGTTTATCTTCCCTGCAAGCGTAGCTTAAGTCTTTTCTTACGGTTCTTTTAAAGAACCCTTTACAACCTTCACAACTAAAACAAAATTTTATCAACAAAACCGCCAAACAGAAAGACAAAGATTGAAACTATAAAAAGATGCCAGAATAAAAAAGAAAAAAAGTGAATTTTTTTGGCAGGAACTGAGGACAAGAAGAGAAATGGAGCATAAAGGAGGTCCTCTATAAATATTTTTAAAGTTACCTGTAAACTCCATAATGCTTCCCAGAAGCTCTATCTCCGCATATACTGCAAAGATGTTTTGAACCACTCAAAGGGTGGTTTGGTGGGTATGAAACGGCGCTTTTGTTACCATTACCCATAACACTACTGTGTCCAATACTGAAAGCCCTGAAAACAAAAAAAAATTAATTTTTTAAAATCTAGTTATGTCATAAAATTATAGCTTAAGGGGAAAACAAGTTATGAATAATGAAAAAGAACGTTTCTTGTACAAGAAAAAGGATGCCAAGTAAATTATACAATTTAATAAAAGATGTTTAGAATAGATTATAAAATGCAACAATAACCTTGCTGAAGATTCAAGGTTGAAACTTGAACGTACATTGGATTCAACGATAATCTTTACGATCCTATAATTTTATAAAGTTTTATTTAGATTTTAAAATATATAAATTGGTCGTGCAATGTCAAGGTGTGGTAAATTAGCTATTTAAACTTGATTCAAGGTAGATTACTTTTTCTTTTAACTATATAAAGGTAGACTTTTAATAACTTACGTAGGGCTGGTTGATCCTGAGGTGCCACCGGTGGGGCTGAAACTCCCGACAAGCAAACTGGCCGTGTCGGTTTCATATCTAATGGTGACTGTGGGCCAACTAATGAAAGGTTGTTTTCCACTTAAACCTGAAAAAAAAATTGTTTATAAACAATAGATAATCGCAATAACGATTCAAAAAATAATTCTCTTGGAATAAAAATTAACTTGGCTCTCTAGAAAAAAGTTTCTTGGCAAAAGAAAATTTTGTGGTTTTTATTCTGTTGATAATTTCTTCTGTCCTAGATTTATTTGCGTGCCGTAGTGTCATAGAAAAGAAATTATAGAAAACTTGCACAAAAAAAAATGATAATCGCGAAGGAAAAAAAAAGCTCTCAAGTTTAACTCCGACTCGAAAGTTTTATAACTTGATAAGGTGATTGTTCGAAGATTGAAACGCCCAAGAAGTTTAATGAGAAACAAGATTGATTCTATCAAAGTGAATCGATAATTGACTTTTGACGAATTTAACAAAAAAAAAAAGGGTAGCGTTGAATATTTCCAAAATCGAGCGAAGTTATTAAAAATAAATAAAATCATTAATTTTTAACCGATTTACAAGCCATAAGATGTCATTTAATTGGAAAAAAGAGGGGAAAAATTATCCATTTTTGAACAAATTATCAGTTTTATTTTTGAAATTTTGTTTGGTGGACAAGAAAGTTAACACGAAATTTTAAATAATCAATGAAATGATAAATCAATAGTTTAATTCCCAAGGTGATATTTTTTACTAGAGGTCAACAGACTAGAGCTACAAAGAGTATTGAAAAAGTGAAAATCAATTGAGGTTTATGGCCTTTATAATCACAAAAAAATTGAAGTATTGAACTTCAATAAATAATGTATTTCTGGATTATCGGAAGATATCTTAAAACTATCAAGGGTGCATTAGCCAGGTCGTTAGAAAGCTTTTAAAAGGTTTTCGAATGGCATTTTTTTTCAAGGGCATTAAACGTTTGTGAAAATTTAGGTTGAATGGCATCATAAACTGGGTAAAAGTAGTTCGGGTGATCGTAGCTTAGAAACCGGTGGTGATGTGCCAAAAAAACAAATGAGATGGATCAATCGAGATTATTAATTGTTCTAATCCGCTTCAAACGCGACTATCAATCTTGGAGTTTCGCTGATTCAAGGTCGTTTCGTAACAATGGCTGCAGAACTGAGTCATTGTTGGATATAAAGGCATCCGACTTGCTATTCTTTATAAATAATTGTTTTTCATCGTTTGCAATAATTAATCAATACCGAGGAGCAGGGTGACGTATTTACACATAAAAGAATTCGTATAAATTGTAATATATTCAAATATAGAAGGTTTGGATTTTTTTAGAGTTTCCCAATAAAACGGTCGAACCATAAACGTGAAATCAACATACGACGCAAGCAGAACAAAAAATTCTTATGGGAAGAAAAATTTAAAAAATTCCCTGTTCTTTAAATAATGAAAAAAAAAAATTAATGTTGCAAAAAAATGACCTTGAGAAAAATTCTGGCAAAATGAATTTACAAGAGGGGTCTTCTGCTTCTGAAATTAGTAACTAAAAACAGCCAGATTACGCAGATAAAAAAATTCTCTTTATGAATGCTTGAGTGATTAAGGCCCTATTACATGTTCGTTATGATTTTAAGAATTTTATTATGATCGAATAAAAGGATACTGGAGAAGAAAAAAAAAGAAGAGAAGGTAAAAAGACCGATGATGGTTGGACAGCCTTGGACTGAGCACAATGGACAGTCGACAATTGACAGAAGATTATTGCCGTACCCATGGGAACCGAACTGAAGAGGTACTTTATCAAAAGAGAGAAAAAAAATCTTTTTAAAAGAATCAAAAAAGAAACCAAAGGGGATGAAACCATAATAGCTCGCCAAGGGCGAATTTGATTTGTTGACCAAAATTGAATAAATTGCTCGAATTGGTACATTGAAAGGGCTATTGAGAAGACCTCGGATTTTTCCTTTTATTTAAGATACGAGCGATTTTAAATGGCCTTCGAGAGTTCACGACCTATCTCACCAGTAAACACGAGACGGGAATATTCTACAATTAAGAAAATAAGATGACTTTCGCGGGAAATCGTTGTTTTGGACTATTTTCGAAGACCTTACAAGACTAACGAACCTCTTGAACCTCAAGGACGGTCCAAAAAATCAAAATCGTAAAAAACCATCTGCAAAAACAAATCAGATTTATTGTTTTTACGTTTTATTATCCAATTAGGCAACAGACGAAAACAAAAATCGATTGCAAAATATACCAGGAATAGACAATAGTGACCTGTTCATTGGTCGGCCATGCATTTGAAAACGATGAAAAAATAGACAGAGCCGTATTTAAGCCAAAGGAAGACGCCAAGTCGTCTGAGATAATTTTATCATCAAATTTTCGCCATTCTTTATAAAAGAAAAGCTTAGATAATGGAAATTTGTTTTTCAACATCCGCAGTCCTTGACAGAGCTCCGTATAGAAGGGGAAAAAAAATTACAAAAGAAACGTCTCAAAAAAACAAGAGTAAATTGTAAAAAAATTTAAATCACGTAGGCACTCAGAAAACGATTCTAAATTCAAAATGTGGCGAAGAATACCAAAGTAGGGCAAGGGTGGCCGTGAAAATCCTCAAAAGGTTAGCCACCTCTTCGCCCAGGGTCGAATCAACAATCGAAGTTCCGTGATTAATAGAAACGCCGGAGGATTTGTCACGCCACAATAACAGGATTAATTTCGGGGTTTTTAGAAAATATAGGGGTGTTTACAATTTTAGATCTTATATCTAAAATCTCTTGTAAACATGAGGGGGCCATCCATACACGTCAACGTATCAGAAGTGACAGTGAAGACGTCTCAAGGATGAGAGCTCACTTTGCCAATTCTAGATGGCGAAAGTGAACCACCTTCCGCTCGTATCCTTTGATAAAAATATCATTTTTCATTAACTTTTATTTATTTTTCGTGTCATCAGAAAATGTTGACTTTGGCGAGTTCCACGTCGTGCTTGACGCGCGGTATTCGCAACAATGGACGGCAATGACCTTCCTTTGCCCTCGTTAATCGTTCCATTACTAAAGACTCATTTGACCAAAAAAGAGATCATCGTCACCTTAATAACTGCTCTACAATCATTATAAACCAAATTTATACATAACTATAAATTTTAAAAGTACAAAATAAATGTCATAATCCTGTCAGCAAGGGATTCATATCAAAAGCCATGTTTTATATCCAGAATTTTGGCAGAGAAACAAATTATGAAAGGTGATATTTTACATAATCAAAATAGACTTTATTTATAAGACAAGTGCGATTTTATTCATAAGTGGGGAAATGTAAAAGGAGAATTTAGCCAAGAAATGATGAATTATTATATGTTGTTAATTCGATAAACGCAGTATTTCAGGCAGGTGCTATGTCAGTGTGTGAAGGTTACTGTCGCTAAGCTATTCCGGGGTTCCCACCTGTTTTAGACATGTGCTCTCATCTGAATTTAAATCCACTCTGCCGCTAAACTGGGTCCGAGCTGAGTGAGCTGTGGAATATTTATCCGCTCAAATTAGTTCCCTTTCAAAATGGACAGATCCCCCAGAAACTGCGAATTTCCCCTTTCTTTGTATGTTAAGAAATGAATAAAATATTATTAAATAAGAACGAAATTTTAGTAAAGCGAGAGAGCACAAGTCAAGGGCACGTTTTTTGTGTTTCCGGTCTCGCATGTTCCTTCCGGCGTCGAGGTTAGCATTATTCTATTTGTAAAAATAAAACTGATCGACCTAAAAATACCTTTAATAGATTGGGGTAGGTCCTTTGTTCTATTTTAAAAGAGAAGCGGCTAAAAAAAATTTTTTTGGCTAGTTTAAATTTTGCCCAGGTGACTCCATTTTATCCTTCATTCGAGGGACGAATCAATGCGTGATTCCGCTTGAATTATAACCGGAATTTTGGCAAGAGATTTACTACGAACTAAACCCACCCTCTGAAGTTTCAACAACATAATTAATAGGCCTAGTTCTTTTTAAAAAATAATTATTCCATTTTTTCATTCTATCTTTTTTTTTAAATTACAATTAGCTAGGGGATAGAAATGTGTTTGTTTCTCCTTGACATTAAACCTAAGAACCCTTCACCACTTAAGCACCTACTTCAGCCACTGAATGGAAGTCGTTACGTGTGAAAATAAACATCTCGCAAATGAAATGACATCCAATCAATTCAATGGCTGATATCCGGCTGATACACGTGAACTAAAGACCTTGGACGTCACGTGGCCCACAAGATGTCCTGACAGACTCTTAGTCAACTCAATGGGACACTCATTATAAATACATTAAACACCCACCTCTTTAATATCTTAATTACGCTGTCTTGCTCAATGATTTCAATCCAAGACCTTGAAAGGTTGACTTAATTTACCGATTTTTTTTCAAATTTTTTTTTCTTTTTTTTCTTCTTAAACACACATAATGGAAAAAATTATACACCTTCCCGGCAAAACAAGTTAAGCTAATTAGATTGGGAGTGACTGGTTGTAGGAGTGGATCCCACACGCCTCACTTACATCATTTATTAAACATTTCTAGCTTAATATATACGATTGTTCTGTCCATTTTGACAACTTATTTCAAAAATGATCGAAAAAATAAGAATTTTTTTAAATGAAAACATCGCTGACTGGAAGTATTTTATTTTGCTCCGTCATTTTATATTTTTTGAGCTTATTATTGATTATTATATTATTTTCGTAAGGAAAAGAGTTAGAGTCCTTGTATAGTCCAAGTCACGGAATTCATTCTAGCGTATCCCCAACACTATCTGACCTTGCCTTTCCCCACCACTAACACGTTTTCCACCTCCTTCGTATTGCAACTAATAGAGAGAATTCTTCGGATAACGAGGGATTTACGAGGAAAAATAAGGAACGGAGAAAAAATAAGATGAAAGAGAAAAGAAGAGCCCGAAGAACTCTTTCATTTTTATTCACTACCTGTAGATTAGATTAAAATCAGGTTTACCTTTAGGTAATGCGGTGTTTAGTATCCTGGTCCCACTTCATCAACCCCATCTTATCAGTTATTTTTGCTCCATTAGTAAATGACTAAACTTTAAAGAGCCAATAAACATTTTTAAACTTAGTAAATAAGGCAAAATTTTGAATGAAAGCCATAAATTGAAAAACTCAATTATATTTTAGAATGAAGCCTTTTTATCTATGATTGTTGGCAATATTTAAATGTGCTACTACTAAAAACAAAGCTCAGGTTACTTTGATAGCAAAATTGAGAAGTGTCAGCAAGTGTCAAATTATTTTATGATAGGAAAGCATTGACTAAAAAAAATTCATAACTTGGGTTTTTTATGTTTTGGTTTCAAATTTTTTTTTACAAAAATTGAAAGAAAAACTAATATTCAAAATTAGGTTGTAATGAGACCCAAGCACTAATTTTAAACGAAAAAAAGGGTAATTAAAATATTGAATATGGAATAGAGGCGAAAAAATAGACGGTGCTATTTCCCGATTTTTAATTAAGGTGATGTCAGAGGAGTTCGGGAGGAAAAAATATATGGAGAGGGAAGGGGATCCAGGGAGAGGAAAGAGAAGGGGCACGACCTTGGTTCGGCATTGCCATGACATTGCGACGCCCGCAACAAATCTCTACGCTTTATGTGGCCGGAACACGACAAGTTTAGCTACCGACGGACAATGCATGAACGACAGGGAATAACGCGTGATCCAATAAAATATTCTTCGCAAAAGAGTGCGCTGGGTTTCATCTCTTCATCAACTGAAGAAATCTCGGGAAAATAAAATTGGTTGATGCGATTTCTTTTGAATTCTGCAACCTCAGATTCTTGTAAAAAGAAAGAGCAAGTTAAGGATTTTAAGGAAACCTTTTGGGATAAAGATCCAGATTGAAGATCTCTCTCAACAAGGTTTCCACAGAAGCTCTACCAAGAGCGTCGAACATGTAACCCGAAGATAGCAGGATCAAATCCCATAGGATCCTATTTTTTTTTTTTTTTTAATTTCTTAATATAAAAAGAATTAAACATTTCATTATTGACGTATTTAATCAAATATTAAAATAGCTTAAAAAAATTTGCTGGATCATCTTATTATTAAATCAATAACTTTTTTTAAAAAATGCTTACATATAATAAAAATTAGGTCGATATAGGTTTTTCAGTTTATAAATTATGTAATAATCAAAAAAAAAAAGAGAAAAATTTATAATCTAATGGCCACAGATTCTGCCTTTAAACCCGTTCTTATCAGATCGAAAAGGACTAGAGATGCGATTATCGATACCTCAAACAACTAGTTAACATACGTTTCGACAAATGAGATCTAAATGCAAAATTAAATTAAAATGCCTGACTGGATTCTTATAATAGGAGAAGGTGGAATAAAGATAACGCCGGTGAACTTCGACGTTCCAAGGACGCCTGACCATTAGAAAAAAAAATGAAGGTGGGAACAGATTTCTCAAGATCACGAAAACAATGGCCGGTATCATTAAATAGTTAGTCGAGGCGGTTAAGTGGATATCAGGAGATTAAGACCTTAAACGTTTCCGTACACAATAAGTCAACAATTGCACCTACATCTTCACCAATTAAAATTATTCAACTGAGACTACCAAGGTTAAAAGAGATTTCTAGCTACAAAAAAGGATTTTAGTTTATAAAAAATTTTAAAGAACTTTTTTTACCATTTTTATTATAAATAATCCAGAATGTTTTAGAACCCGTTAGCTTGCCTTGAGCGATGAAAAAAAAAATTTAAAAGTTTCAGGCTGCCCAAATCAAGTTTTAATGCATTACTTATGTCCTCCACGTCGGCTTTTGTTTTTGTTCTTTGACAGTTTCTAGAGGCATTAAAAGGAGCGATAATCACCCATTAAAATTAATCCAAAAAAAATATGCCGATAACGTTTTTAATTTTTAACGATAGTTTATATTTTAATGTTCGTTACCTCGACCCCAGTGACTCTGAATTATGGCAGAGACGGACATCGTCGGCTTCTCCTTTTTGATCATAACTACAGAGACCCTGCCCTGTCGAGGGCCATACACACACTACTGACACAATTCGCGGATTCGACGCCAATCTCCTCCACTCCCGAGACCCACGCTTCGCCGCCCCCACCACCTTTGATTTTGGCTCAAAAAATTTTTTGCTATCAGACGGACAGGCGGCACCACAGACAAACTTATGATCCAAAATGATAATTGATTAACTACACCGGGTTCAGAGGGCCCTTTTTTACAAAACAGCGTCAGTAGAGGATATAAAAATACTAAGTTTAAAAAGATTTCCAACATTTTTTTTTTTTTTTTCAATTTAAAATTTTTCTACGAATCAACCCTAATATGAATGTGAGTATTATTGATTTATTATATTCAACGGCTACTTAAATTATATATAAATTGATGAATGTGAAATATTAATGGAGGTGTACATTATACCTTTTTATACAAATAATCAGAATTTGAATATTTAATTCCTATGCAGAAATCGATAATGTTTCAATAACCTATTTTCATGTTACCTAGAAAACTAGTTTTGATATTCTGTAAACTGAGCGAAATTTGAGCCTCAATAAACATAAAATTGAAACGAAAAAGGATGAAAATGCAAAAATCAAATCCAGTAAATATGGAGGTTGTGAAATAAAGATAAACTTTATGGTGAAACATAAAATAGTAAACAACATAAAAGAATTTTTTTCCTCCAAGTCGTGAAAATTGTAGAGCATAAATCACTCTTTTACTAAAGGTAACAATTGGTGAACTGGTTTACGAGGTCAAATTACGCTCTCCGCCGACAAGAATGTAAATGAGTAGGCAAATTTTTTCTTATCTTCTGAAAGTTAACAAAAAATTATTATTTCGAAGAGGAAGTTAGATATTGGGATTTCTGAAAACTATTCGTTTAAGTTCAAAATAACCTGAGGCTATAAGGTTTTTAAGATATCTCCTCATAAACCTCTCGATTACCATGTTTTATAGGAAAGATCGTTAAAAGGTGGCGATAAAGTGATAGGAAAATTTTTTGAACGAACTCAGAAGAAAATAAGTTTTAACTCTACGGTAAAAAAAAAACCTAACCATTTTATTATTCTAGGAATTGGGGGAAATAGAAAAATGCGTTCGTTGAGGCCGCAAATCACATGGAAAAATGGAAGTTTCTTTGAGAAAAAAGCCAGAAAAACACCCAAAATAAGGATAATTAGAAGTTCCTTTGAAAAACGAGCCAGAAAAATACCAAAGATAAGGTAGAAAGAGAGTTTTTTGGTCGAAGGAGATTATCTCCTCAAGTCTTTTGAGACAGTGGGAGGGCAAAAAAAATTTTCCGAACAACCCCTTTTGGCATGATTTTCTCCTTCTTTTTCCTCGTATTTCGTAAAATATTTGGAAGTTTTTGTGGCCCTTGCGACCTAGTGCGTTTTCCTCGAAACGCATATAAGCTGTTTTGCTATGTCCACGCTCTTTCGGCGAAAAATCGGTGGTTTTTTTTTGGAAGTTTCTTCCTTTTTTCGACCAAGAAATCCCCCCCTTTACACTTGATTTTCAGCTATCTAATTTTTCTAAGTTTCTACCATACTTTCAATCAAAATCATTGATTTTACCGTATTATAAATAGCTTTTCTGGCCCTTTTGCCCAAGAGGCGTAGCGTATTTCGGGTGTTTTTCCTAGCTTTTTTGCACAAGAAACTTTCATAATTCAAATTTAATGAAGGGCGGTAGGTACTTCTTTAAGACAAAGAAAATTACTACTAATAATTAATTTATTAATTATTTAATTTGGGGGAGATAATTGGGACTAGATAATCCACGTTCACCACCCTTTCAAAGATAAGAAGTAAAATGGCAAAAAAAAAAGAAGTAAGTATCTTTTTTTTCACAAACATTGGTCCGTCCCTTTTTCTGCAATAAACGCCCTTTTCAGCTTTATAAATACATAGTACTTTTTCAAAGAGATTTTAAACATTTTAATCCTTCACTAATTTTTAAAATTGTATCCTCCTTTGGCACAAGTATTTTAGCAATTTCACTAAACATAGTGGCAACTAAAAGTTCTAACACCGGCTAGGTTTTCAGGAGAGCAAAAATACTGATTAATTTCTCATTGGAATGAATGCATCACCTGTTGTCTAAATCGTGAACCACTCATTTCCTGTTGGTAATAGGGTTAAACTACCAACCGAATTCGATTCACCACAAAATTTACCATCAGAAACAATGCCAAACTCAAAATTGATAAAAAATGAGATAGCCGGTGTTAGAACTAACGCGACGAAATGTAACATCTTTTTCAGGCATTAAGAAAATGATACAATCACAGCTTGTAAGAAAGAAGAGAATGGGACCCAGGTGGAGGCTTTTTCCAGTTGGCCTGTTCAAATCCTATTCTAACGGCCTCTACTAAAAAGAATGCAAAATTCAATTTTCTTCAGTCACATTTTATGATTTAAAAATTAATAACGTATTTTCAAAACATAAGAGATAAACTGCTTATAATTTGAAGCTTCTACTACTGATAATTACTTATCATAAGTGAAAGTTAAGAGGGACTTACCCAGGAATGAAAACAGGTTTCTCAAGTAGAGAATAAAACTATGTAAAGAAATACACAAGCAAAAAAAATAAGGCGTAATATTTTTTCCCCCTCAATAAACCATATAAATATAAAATTTATTGAACTGTTAATTAATTTAATTAAGGAGTTTTCAGAGTGACATAATTGCAGTTTAGATTAAAATCTAATTATTGTAAATTAAGGTCCCAACAAAGGATGATTTAGGAGATTCTGCGATTTTATAATTGCGCTGACATAAATTGAAATTTTTAATGTCCAATGTTAATTAAAGACAAAAAAATTATTTTCTTTTGTGGCCTTGAGAGGACTTTTTGTAAACATTATTTTTATGGGAAAATATTTTTATGTGCAGTTTTAACCAGAAAGTACGAAATTTTAAAAAAGATTAGACGAAAAATTTTAAAAAAGTCGATGAACTTACCTCTTTCGTTTGTTTCCATCTTTAGGGCTGTTATGAGCGCGGTTGTAGCGATCCCGTGAAAAAAATCTCCCGGCGTTTTATTTAAATTTTCATTTTCAAATACCAGATTTTTATAAGATAATAGTAAAATCAGTTTGTCCCACTTTTGACTTTCCTTTTACTTCACATTTCTTTACATCGGGGAACATGGCCGGCAACAGAACAGAGGGACAACAATGAAAACCAAGGTCGATGAACTCACGGCGACTCCGTAAAAATGTACCATTTTTTCTTAATAAAACATCATAAAATTAAATTTTGACATTTTTAACAATAATTGTTGTTTATTTTAGTTTCTTAACTTATTTAAGAGAAGAAAATCAGTTCTTATGTTAGACGATGACAATTTAAAAGGCATTGTCATTTTTTTAAACGTTTCCCGCCAATAAAGCGAAGGTTTGCTGACAAATTACATAACCATGTGCTCATTTTTATGATATTTATGCTTAAAATCGAAATAAGGTTTTGTTTTTATCAAGTTTTCAAAATATTCCAAAAAAATTTATGGACGTTTGATTTTAGAAGATGAAAGAAGATTATTTCATGGTTACTTTTAAGGTTGCATAATCTTATCACTTATCAGTGTGTTCGTTATTATTCTTTAATGAGTTTTAATTATATTTTACGCCCATAATGAATATCAGATTTATAAGATGAGATCTTGGTGGTTTAAGGGTATTTTAAAATCGAGTTTGGTTCGTAAAGTTTTATTTTTGGTTTTATTAGTTTTATTATTTTATGGTGGTGTTTTTACTCATCTGATTGAGAAAAGTTTTGACTCTGAGTTTCCTGTCGGTGAGCCAGTCTACGAAGAAATTAAAAAATCATGTCTGCTCGGTCAGAAGCCAGTCATAGAGCCATTCAATTTTTACGATTACGACTTTAAATATTTCGCTCCTCAAAATGCTCTTCAGAATACAGAATCAAGCTTGCCATCATCGTCAAATCTGCAGTCGGAAATTTCGAACGAAGAGACGCCATAAGAAGAAGCTGGGGATTCGGTAATAGATTCTCCGATGTAGAAATGAGAACTGTATTCATCCTTGGGATGTCCGAAGATCAAGAAATTCAAAAAGAAGTGATATTGAAAATGATAAATTAACGACATCGTCCAAGCTAAATTTAAAGATACTTATTTCAACAACACCATAAAATCAATCATGGCATACAAATGGGCAGTAGAGTACTGCCCAGATTCTAAATTTTACGTTTTCAGCGACGATGATATGTACGTCTCCATAAAAAACGTTCTGCGATTCGTCCGAATCCTTTACAGTACCCAGATTATCTCGAGGTTCCTGTCGTTTCTTTAAAAGAAAATCATCATTATGAAATAAAGAGAGAAGCCAAATACGATAAGCAGCTGGAAATGATAGATTATGAGTTGGACGATAAGGCTGAATTGTATGCTGGCTACGTTTTTCCATCTTCTCACCCTGCCAGACATTATTGGAGCAAATGGTACATACCGTTAAGCGAATATCCGTATAACCGTTGGCCACCATATGTCACAGGTGGTACCTACATTCTATCCAATGTCGTCCTTCGTCAATTTTATTACGCTAGTCAAGTCACCGAACATTTCAGATTTGACGATATTATATCTCAATATTAGCTTACAAACTGAACATAACTCCAATCCACAATGATGAATTTTATTTTCACAAAAAGGAATATAATGGGAACAATTATAAATATGTTATTGCCTCACATGGATTCGACAATCCGATTCTTCTGAAAGACTTTTGGCACCATCAAAAAACTATCGGAAATGCTTGATCTTGTGTGGTGAAAAAAAACTTTTTATTAAAAACTTTATATAGCACTAAGTTGATTCTTCGCTAAAAATTTCGCAATGTCTTTTCACTTTTGATAATAAAGATTCGGAGCTTTCCAAAATCTAAAAGAATTTTTTAATCAAAATGAAACCAAAAAAATGTATACCTTCATAAAAGCCACTTCGGCTTCTTTAATGGATGTATCGTAATTCTGTTTGTGTTGATATTTTCTTTCAAGGCTTGAATTGACATGATGGAGTTTTTCTTTCAGTTTCGCCATTTCAGATTCTAATTGGGCCTTCTGTCGCTCTTCTTCTTCATCATTTTATTCAACCTACTCCTTCTTATTTTTAGAGATTCTATACCTGAAGAATATAAGTTATGGGATTTCTTGTTATAAGACCTAATACTTTCTGTTATGGTGGAATCCATAATTAAAACATCTTACACTTCACTAACTCCTGGTTGAACTTCTGCAGAACTGCTCCTTGCTCCCCCATTATTTTTGTCAGGTGTTAAGTACACATGAATAAAAAATTTTAAGTTTGATCAATTGTCATGCATACCTAAAAAATAAAAACAGGGAAAGAAATAACGGTTAGTTTGATTAGTTAGCAAATAGAACACAGGGGTCGCCTTAGAAAAAATGGCGGGAAAAGTGGATAGCTATATGTAGATATCTAAATTTTTTGTTGTGGGCCCTTACTTTTGAATTTTGTCCACTTTTTTTTGTCAATCAAGTGCACTAGGCCCCCAAGGAAATAAAAATTGTAGATATTTATTTTATTTTCAATTAAAATTTTACATTTTAAACCATTTCGACATCAATAGTAGGTGCTGTTCGGTCATTTTCCAAAATCTCTTTCGCTTTTTTAAAATTCTCCTCCAATTCCTTATCATCATAAGGAATTTTTCGATTCTTTTTCTCTGCCAACGTTTTATACAGTAAATAGCAAAAAATCCCTAAAAATATATTAGAGTCTTGATATGTAAAAAAAATACCTTTAGATCTGGAGTCACCCAGTTTTAGTTTATCATTTGTTTCAAGAACCTCTTTCTCAAGTTTTCCTTTTCATTTAGCTCCTCATCTTTCAAATCTAAATAAATAAAGTATTTTATAGTCAACAATAATAAAATACAGTTAAATAGGTACCAGTTTTGAAGAGATTAATAAATTTGAAACTGCAATCTGTCTCATTGATGCATTGGAAAATCCAGTTCTTTGATTAAATTTTTATTTTATAAATATTATAAAACGTACTTACTTTTGATTTGTTTGTTGAGTTTATAGACTGTTTCCTTTTTACGTTCAAGTGACAATCCATTATTTTTGTGTAAAGACAATTCAAGTTCTGATTCGGTCATTCCTTTCGTAATCTGCGATGAAGTAAATTTTTTTGTACATCTTTGGCATTGCCAATCGGACGTAAATTTAAGAGGTAGTAATGGTAAAACGATGCCTCCACATTCACATATCATAGCTGACACATAAGATTCAAATTCCTTTTGAAAATAATATAAATTTCTAAAAATATACATACGGTTGGGTCTTGACATCTTAGACATTTGCAAAGGAATTCTTTTGTGATGCGGAGAAACATCCTTCGTGTATTCGTAGCCCAAAACAAAGAGCAATAATGATGCGTTATTTCTTCACCTTTTTCTATATCTTTTGTCGCCACCACTGCCATAGAGAAAGATCCTTTTTCATGATATCTTCTTGTATTTGGTGAACAATTATGATTCAGTAAGCCTGTTAAAGGATATAAACCTCTAACGCAGAATGGAAATTCTTTAAAAAGCTCAACTTCAAAAGCATTTCCATTCAGAACCCCACAGCAATGTTCTATCCATTCCATATCTTCATCACTTAAAAAACCTAATTTTTTTATTTGATCGACCTAAAAATCAATTTTTTTAATTATTAAGAAATACTTTAAAATTACCTGTTTTTTAGTGACTCTTTAGAATTGCTGTGTAGATAATTTATTATTTTTCGGTCATCATCATTTACAAATAAACATCTCAATGGAGACAAGCGAGATATAAATCAAGAGACCAATTTTCTTCATTTGTTTTAAATTTTTTGAAAAATTCACATTCTTTTTCATGCTTAGATGAACTTTCACATTCCGAACTGCATATCGGTAAATGGCAATTTTTTGAGCAGCTTCTTAGTGGTGATTTTATATTAAAACATACGGCGCATCCTACTATTTGGTTTTGAACAGATTGAGGCCCTTAAAAACAATTTTAAAAAAATTACATTTATTGAAAAAACTTACCGACAATAATAGGATAATCTTTAAAAATTGTTTCTCCTTTTTCGATTTTTCTCAAAGCATGCAGACCTAAACCTAAATCACTCATTTGAATCTCCCATAACTTTTCACTGTTTAAAAAAAGATTTCTCTTCTCTAACAGCTCGTTTAGTTTAGACATTATAGAAACTTATGGCTCAAAAAAAGAGTCATAATATTTTTAATATTTTCTTGAAATAGAAAAAATTTTTAAAAATAGAATGTGGAGATTGACTCGGTAAAACTCAATTTATTTCAGATTGATTTGGAACAAACTCTAAGTATAAAAATACTAAGCTGGTTTATATCCAACTTGATATTTTTAAAAATAGGCCTAGAAACTGCCTTTTTTTTAAAGCAAAAATTCCTTTTTTGTTCAAATTACTTCCGGAGCTGTACTGTCTTCACTCAAAATTTCTTTGGCTTTTCTATAACTTTCTTCCAATAACTAAAATATATTTTTAAAATTTACAGTTTATTTTAAAAATCTTACTTTTAGGTCAACTGGTAATTTCCTTTTTCGTTCTTCTTTTAAAATTTGGAACAGTTTTAAAATCAACATTCCTGAAAATAATGATAAAAAGAAAATTTGATTTTCAAAATACCTTTGGTCCTTGTTTCGCCTAATTTAAGTTTTTCTATTACATCTAAAACGTCGTATGTAAGCTGTTTAATTTTTTTCAAATCCTCTATTGTTAAGTCTATAAAATTTAAATAAATTTTATTTTTTTTAAATTGTGCGAACCTTGAATTGTTTTTATTTTTTGATGATCGTTCGCATTTTAAGACGCACTCTTAAGGAATTGTTTGGATGAAGAAGGTTTAAAAGATTCATATTTTTTTCTACTGAGTTTTGAATAACTGCAACTTCTAAAGCAGAAATTGTCTTTGAGCAAACTACGCATTTCCAGTCCTCTGAATAAACCAGTGATGAGATAGGAACAATTGGGCCTTTACATGTGCATAAAAGAGCTGAAAAGAAGGATCCAAATTCCTAAAAAGGTTTATAATTTTTAGATTTTTATCGTGATTTACTTTTGGATCTTGACATCTGCGGCATTTACACTGAAATTCTTTGGTGACGTCAAGATAAAGCCTTCTGGCGTTTGTGGCCCAGAAAAGTGAACAATAATGAGTTGTTATTTCATCTCCTTTTTTTATCGGCTTTGATGCTATGACGTACATAGTATATGGATTGTTTCGGCCATAATGATGTCTTGTGTTGGGGCAGCAGTCGTGGTTCATCATTGCCCCAAAGGGTAAAGTCCTTGTACACTGAATGGAGCATCTGAATTCAACTCAACTTCAAACGCTGTACCATGAAAAACTCCCACACAATGCTCTATCCATGCTACATCATCCTCACTTAATAAACTTCCAAGTTCTTTTTTCATTATTTCCATCTAAAAAAATTTTGTTGAATCTTCTGTCTTATATCTCTGTGGGTCAATACAGTGCTAACTAGAGGGGACCAGCAACTTTACAGCAACGCATTTAGTCCTACAAAAAAGTTAAATGTAAGCCCCCTTGTTTTTTGACGAAAATTGATTGCAATTCACGAATTTTGAGTTTGGTGTACAGGGTGTCCCAGAGCTACAACTTCGTTATTTTAAATGAGAATCCCTTTTTTTTTAATTTCAGATTCGTAATCTACGCAAAATTTTAAGTTGATTTACGTGACCCCTTTGGACAGTTTAAAAAAATGTCTAAAAATGGATTTCAGACGCTAAATTTGGCATTTTTTAAATTTGTCCAAACAGGTCATCTGATAGTCAAATCAACTTGAACTTTTGCGTAGAATACGAATATGAAATTTAAAAAATTGGGGTTCTCATTTAAAATAATGAAGTTGTCGCTCTGGACACCCTGTACACCAAAATCAAAATTCGTGAATTGCAATCAATTTTTCGTCCAAAACAAGGGGGGTTTACATTTAACTTTTTTTTGTAGGACGAAAATTATAGAAGTTATACGGGGTCCATCTACTTGGGACAAAATTCATACCAAAAAAAATTGCTCCAATCAAAAAAATGCTGTAATCGAATAAAAATATAGGGTTCCCATTTAAAATAACGAAGAAAGCACCTTTCTGCGCCACACTGTATACCAAAACCAAAATCTACCAAATGGAGTCGGTTCTTTGTCAAAAATAATGGGGGTTTCAATTAACTTTTTTTTCTAGAGCTAAATGCTTTGCTGTAAAGTTGCTGGTCACTCCATTTGGGACACCCTGAATTTAAAAATTTGAAATTACATTTTTTTGGACGGATCTTTTAGAGTTTGAGTATAATTTTTCAACAATCGATCGATCGGAGTCATTTATAAAAAGACATCTTAGTGGTGCTAACGATTTATAAAGAACATTCGACCAATTTTCTCCTTTAGACTGAATCCTCCTTAAAAATGCACATTCTTTCTCATGTTTTGCCGAATTTTCGCATTCTAAACTGCAGATTGGTAGAGGACATTTGGTACACTTTTTTAAAGGTTTCTTAACATCGAAACATCCCACACAAGCTACCAATTGCTCGCTTGTTCTCGGACCTAAATTGGATTGTTTGATTTAATTTTTTTTAAATTTTAATATTTACCAACAGTGATTGGAAAATCTTCAAAAATTATTTCTCCCGCTTCAATATCTCTTTTTGCTATAATCCCTTGTCCTGCAGACTCGAATGTCCAACACTCCACAAAATTTCACTTTTTCCATTACGTTTGAGCAAAAGGTCGTTTAAAATACTCATTGTAGGAGCACTCGGTTAGTACAGGAGTTCAAATCGAAAGTGCACTGTATTAATAGAATAGGAGGGAACGAATTGCCTTATATTCTAAAAAAGGCAACCTTTTTTTTATATTTTATTTTTGATCTCTCAAATTAGAACTGCTATTCATTCAATTGTGCAAAAGTCGAGAAGGGTTGATATTTCAATTTGTCAAGTAAAAACTGGTCTCATGACCTTGTCGAATCTGTGCGTCACTACATCTAATGAAATAAGTGGATATCCATTGAAAATAGGTTTTTTGGAAATTTATTTTTTTTAAATAAATAAAAGTTTAATAATTAAAATCATTTTTTTGAAAAGGCTTTTACACTAGTTCAACTTTTTTTAAACATTTTATTTTAATTTTTTTTCTTTTTGTTCTGAATATCAGAACCATGAAAGTACTTCTGCAAATATGGCTTTGTTTAGTTCTTTGTTGGCAGCATTAAAAAATTATAGTACAAATTAAATTAGAAAGAGAAAAAAAAGTTGATGAAAACTATCGTTATTTACAATTTTTTCATTTAATCTACCAGAATTTCAAAATGTACAATTCCAATTCTTTCTTTTCTGTCATGTATCAAGTTTTTAGCCCAAGCCCTGCACTCAACGTTGATTATTACTCCAGCTAAAATTTATAAAAATAAATTATTGTGATTATTTTGATTTAAAGAAAATTTACTTTTTGGTCTTTTAAACTGAACAGCCATCAATGGGCTAAGATATCCTTCGGTGTTCATAAAGGGGTAGAAATAACCAGGAAATCCTTGTCTGGGAATATATTTAAGCTCGCCAATATTTTCTTTGTCATAGGACTTTCTCCTTCGCAGCTTACCCAAACAGTCTTTACCTAATAAAAACGAAAATTTTATCTTTTTCTTTTTAATTTTTAACTTACCAATTCAGGGTTGATACTTTTTTGTTGGAGAATATGAGTTTTTAAATCTGCCGGCATATTTGGAGGGAATTCTTCGCTGCTGTTGTAATACTCAGGTTGCCAGCCATAAATCTTTAAATAAAGAACATAATAGGAAGGATGAGGATGGAATTGAAGGCCATATAAAATTTGAATGGCTTTACCTTGTTTAGTTTAATGAAGATACAAGGGCTTGACTGATGGTAATTGAAATTGTTTTCTGCTGTACAAGGGGACCAATTCTTTACATCGACGTCGCAAACTTGCCCTTTTCCTGGTGGCCTGTCATAATCGCAGTTGTATATATTTTGGCCTCTTCCAGGAGTCATCCCTGGTTTTCTATAAACTAAAAAGAAAATTATGGTTTTGAAAAAAAATTAAGAATCTTTACCTTCAAGATAAGACTCTAAACTTTTAGTCCAAAGCTCGTATGAACGTCGACTTTTACCTTCGTACCAAATTAATGTACTTTTTGCGTCGCTGTCATTTGGCATTGGACGGAAACCAAGACCTGTTTAATTTTTTAATATTAAAAAATTTAATTTTTAAACAATTTTAACCTGGATCTGTGCCGATTAATGATTCGTGTAAAATCCATCTTGGCACTCTTGAATCTAAAGTGTGGTAAAATATCCACAGCATGATACCAAAGAGAGATGCAAGGACGAGATAAAAAATTAAATAGAATGTACCAATTTTAACTGAAACAATCTAAGAATTAATATTTCATATTTTTCTAAAATAAAAGACTAGGGAAACATTTCTTACCCCAACTAGGTCCAGTCCGTCCGAAAAATTGATTCGTTTCTGGATTGTAAAGAAATTTCTTCAATGTTGCCCACGCGTTCGTTTTCGGCGGCGGGATATAAAAACCACTTTCGGATTTTTTCTTTTCCGCCATTACTTTAAACTAAGTTGTAACTTATTTAAAACGAACAAACTTAAGAAAGAAATTAATATGAACCACCTTAAGGTGGATTAAGACTGGTCAAAAGTCGTCCCTCCCGCGACCAGTTCTTTTTGAGACTGGCTGAGTATTGCAGAGGTTTGAACCATGACAGGATATTAGCAGTTAGCCCATTGAGCCCTTATTGCCATTCAACATCACACACACTACACTCCTCACAAACATTGAGCTTGACCCTAATCATTTGTGCCAATTCCGCAGAATAGGTAATTGCCCAGACCTCTCAGTTTTTTTTAAATAAATAAAAGAACCGCTAATCCAAGATTAAAAAAAACTCAATATTTGGCCCTCATTATCCAAAATATTTTTAAAAAAGGTGTTTTGGGGTCCAGGGGTGTGAAACGAAAAACGTATACAAAATTTTTGATTCTGCGGCTACTGCACCCATTGCAACAGGTAGATTATATAAGAAATCTAAAAAGTAGATTCTGAATTCTAAAAAGTAGGTAAAATGACTGAGTGCATAATATATACATTTCTTTAGTTTATAATCTTTCTTTTTTGCCAATTATAAGAGAAATAATGATCCAAAGGTCCTAGTTTCAGAAAAAATAAATAAATTGCAAATAAACTTAAAAAAAAAAAAAGAAAAAAAATTTTTTTTTTTTCTTTTTTCCCTTTTCTATTTAAACTACCTAAAATTGTGATTATTTTTAAGCTGTACATAAAATCAGGAACATTTAAAACGAATGATGATGAAGTAGAAATTTCATGTAGTCAAAAAGCCAACAATCTTTTTCTTCTTGATTTTCTTCTAGCAGATTTATTTATATTTATTTTAAAAATGTATCTGATGCAGAAGAAAGAATTGAATGATCTGAAGACAAATGGGGGAAAAAGTCTGACGTAGGCTAGGAAGGAAACTCGTCCAATTGCTTGCCTTTTAAACGGCATGACACGTGGACGTCGATGAAATCTTTTGTGATGTCGCAAAAGAAAAAAATTCGTCTTTTAAAAAAAGGATGTCTTGGTAATAGAAGCCAACGTTATTGTGATAATTTCAACGCCTCTGCTAAACAGTTTATATAGGCTGGACATGTAATCAACATTGAGGAAACCCTTAGACCTTGAATGAGCATCCGCAAAGCAATTGTGTCCAATCCCAGTTTTCAAACAGGATGCCATGTCTGAATAGCCACAGTCAAAATAAACTCTTTTACATTATTTTTTTATTTTATTGAAATTTTTTTTCCACACAAATCAATGAAAAAACTTTCTTTTTTTTTTATTGGATTGCCACATTTGATTGCCACATTTGCTTTAACACAATAATAATTTAAAAATATAGTAAAGTAACTAAATTTCAAAAATTAATAAAATATTAACTAGCCGCTGTCGCCTGTCTGCAAATCCAATCCATGAGGATAACAAAAAAAGTTTGTGGCCATTTATTTAAATAATAAGTAACACTTTATGAACGCAATTTTAAACAGATTTTTACTCTTCATAATAATTATGTTTATATATTAGAAATATCATTTTTTGGTTTTTTCCTTCCAAATTTAAAAAAAAATGTCAGAATCTGTTTATCTGCAATTGTGCTGAATGAGCAA
This sequence comes from Orius insidiosus, assembly GCA_014119065.1. Classification (NCBI taxonomy): domain Eukaryota; kingdom Metazoa; phylum Arthropoda; class Insecta; order Hemiptera; family Anthocoridae; genus Orius; species Orius insidiosus. The sequence continues at coordinate 21,314 of JACGAQ010002150.1, read as the reverse complement.
CCATTTATCCTATCATCGCCAAATTTGCACCAAATACTCCTTGTATGGATTTAAAAAAAAGTTCACAAAGTTTGGGAATTTTCCTTCTCTCTAAGAAAAGCCAAGGCTTAAACCACCAACTATGGGGAAAGTTTTCAATTTATCAAAGCCACGTGGCTACAAATTTTTAAGAATATATTTTGAAACTCCCGCTTTCTTTCATCCACAGCCAAAACGATTGAATGCATGGAACACTCAAAACTTAGAGGTAACTTTGTTGTTACAAACTTGAAGATGTTTTTGTGCTAATATTCGTTTTCCACTCTTATTTATTATTATAAGCCCTTTCTGCCTTAGTCGTTATGGTCTACTACTTCGAAAGCACGGGTAACTACTAATTTTGTTGCTTGATAAGTGTTTTTTTTTTCAAATTCTATTCAACCGTCTCTCTCCCTAACGTGCACACCGGAACCTGTTGAAGAAGAATCAATGTGGATTTAGAAGAAACAGAGGAACTAATGACCATATCTTTGGCTTAATCAGTCACTGCAGCAGGCTCAATAGTAGAAAAGTCTATGCAGCATGCAGCATTCATATACTATATGAAAGCCTTCAACATGGCTTTTTAAAAAAACTCTTCTATCAGGGAATTAGCCCCAAATTTATTCATACGATTTAAAATCTGCAGCAAGCTGGGATTAGGGTTCAACTAAGCGACATGAATGATGTGGAATCCTAAAGAAAAGAATAGTTCCTGAAGAGAGTTTTATCTTTTTTACTTTACATAATATAATATTATTCCCCTTATTAATTATGTTTTTACACATATTTCTAATTTTATCTGTCTTATCTTTATTTTTAGTGGTGTCACCACCTGTTACTGTTTATGGGTTTTGATAAGTTCGAGAGTAAGTATTGTTTTTATTTTAATTTTTGCAGGTTGTAATTTGATTGTAGATGAAGAATTAATAAAATGGGGATGGCCTGAAGATGTTTGGTTTCATGTCGATAAAGTTTCTTCCGCACATGTCTATCTCCGACTTAAAGAGGTATTGAGATAATCCCAAATTGATAATATTACCAATTTTTCAGGGTCAAACGATAGAGGACATTCCTTCCGCTGTGCTTGATGATGCTGCACAGTTAGTCAAAGCTAACAGCATATCTGGAAATAAAATGAATGATGTTGATGTTATATATACGATGTGGTCCAACCTTAAAAAACACCTGGAATGGAGCCTGGTCAAGTCGCTTATTATAAAGAAAAAGAGGTATTTTCACATCCGCTTTCATAGAAAAGTGGCTTGAATCGAAGAAATAAATTTTATTTCAGGTTAAAAAAATTAGAGTTGCGAAAAGAATTAATGAAATTGTCAATCGTCTTAACAAAACGAAACGTGAAGAGCAGAATCCCGATTTTAGAGCGATGCGAGAAGGTAGAGATGCGAAGGAACGAGAAGATAAAAGACGGATACAGAGAGAATTAAGAGAAAAACAGAAAGAAGAAGAAAGAAAGAAACAAGAAGAAGCAGAATTGAGGTTTGTATTAGTGATGTCTTTGACTTTCATTTTAACTCATTTTTTTAGAAGTTACTCTACTCTGATGAAGAGTGAAAACATGAAATCGAACAAAGATGGAAACGATTCTGACGATTTCATGTAGCATTCCTTAAAATGGCTCGTTTTCAAGTTTGAATTCAAAATATGTAAATAAAAATTTTGTAATTGGTCAACGTTTTTGTTTAAAACCAAGTTGCTGTTTACCACAGAAATGAAAACTAAATTATGTTATAAATCATGCTTAATACAATTAGGCAACGTAACAAATATCAAATGAGACGTAATGGAGCTACAGAAGTAAAAACTAAATTATGTAATAAATGGGTGCTTTAATCAATAAAATAAGGTACTTAAACATCACATAAAAAAAAAAATAAATACTGAATTTTTAAAGGGGATATTAACAGCTTCTAAAGCCTCCTTAATCCACTTAGGAACTTCTTGATCAACAAACATTTTTTTCATAAAATCCCTTACAAATTCAGGAAATTGTCCTTCTTTTATTTTCTCTCTCATCGTCTTCATTAATCGTAGCTAAAAAAAAAATGTATGGAAAATGAGTTAGAAAATTTGATATACCTGGTAAAAAACATTATGTACAGAAAGAAGGTGGCAAGAAACAGTTTCTATGGTGGCGACAGAATGGATGTACGCTCTGGTGTATGTTGTACATGTGGTGCAGTTACAGTCGTCTTGAATAGGACGGAAATCTTTGGCATATTTTTTATTTCGAAGGCTGATCTGTCCAGTGTCGACAAGACCACAGCCGAACCTCTAAAGAAAAATTTACTTTTGTAAATAAACACGATTTTTACTAACAGCAGTTCTTGTAGGATAAACGCAGTCAAACATGTCAACTCCTAGAGCAACGCAAACGACCAAATCTGCTGCAAAGCCTACACCCATGCAGTATCTTGGTTTTTCTTTGGGTAAACGATCAGTACATAAATGGACTACACGCCAAAAATCATCCTTCGCTTCACCTCCACTGGAATTTAAAATAAGATTCTTCCATTTTATTTTTAAAAATTACCTTAAACCACCAACTGCGAAACCGTTAACATCTCTTTGAGTCAACTGTTTAACACTTTCCTGTCTAAGTTCAAAATCTAGGCCACCTTGAACGATTGGAAAAATATTTTGTTCTTCAGGACGTTTATGAGCTTCCAAGCATCTATCTAACCATCTTGTCGTCCTAATATTACATAATTATTTTATGTTTTTCAATAATTTTTATACAAACCGATGCATGGCTTCTTCAACTCTTGGACCTGTTGTAAGAACACTGACGACGTCATCAAGCTGCATTATAATATCAGCTCCGATTGCATTTTGAATTTCAATTGAATGCTCAGGAGTAAGTAGACAAGCTGAATCTATTAGAAAATAAATTATAATTTATAAATTTATAATTTTTACCATCATAAGGTGACTTAAAGTTTACTCCATCTTCATTGATTTGAGCCAAGCTCAAAAGCGATACCATCTGAAAGCCGCCAGAATCTGTCAGAAGAGCTCTATTCCAGCCAATAAATTTGTGTAAACCTCCTGCCTTTTTGAGCAATTCAGGACCCTAAAATAAGTAATACAATCAAGAGGATAAAATCAAAAGAAATATTACTGGATTTGTTCCTAAATGGTATGTGTTTCCAAGTATGATTTGGCAGTTCATCGCCTCCAATTGAACAGGAAGAACTCCTTTTAGTGTGCCCTAAAAAAATAAAAATTAATTCGTACTAAGATACTAAATCACAAAAATAAAAGAAGCCCAAAAAACCCTTCACTTAGCTCAGGGGTTACCGAAGTTTCGACAAAAGCTTGATAAATGGAAACAGTGAAAGAACACCATCAAAAAAGCGCTTTAGGTTGCTTCAAGTTTAGGTTTTTTAAGTCTCCAAAAAACGAGGTATTTTCCAAATTTAGTATTTGAGAGGAATTAAGGAGTTTTCACAGAAACACCCATTTTCGGGAGTTTTCCTCGGTTTTAGACAGAAAACCCCATTTTAACAGGATTGTCGGGACTTTCTCAAAGTCAGGGGTTTCCAAAATTTTGATAAATGGAAAAAGAGAAAAAAACACCACCAAAAAAGCGCATTAGGTTCCTTCAAGTTTAGTTTTTCAAAGTCTTCAAAAAACAAGATATTCCCAAATTTCAGTATTTTAGAGGAATCAAGGAGTTTTAAACAGAAACACCCATTTTCGCAGGATTTTTGAGAGTTTTCCGCGGTGTTTAGACAGAAACCCCATTTTTACAGGATTGTCGGGACTTTTCAAAGTCAGGGATTCCCAAATTTTTGACAAAAGCTTGATAAATGGAAAAAAAGAAAGGTCACCACCAAAAAGGCGCTTTTAGTTTTCTTTTAAGTAAGTTTTTTTAAGTCTTCAAGAGGATTCTGGCAGTTTTCATCAGAAACACCAATTTTCAAGTTCTCCTAGGTTTTCATACAGAAAACTCCATTTTTCCGGAATTGCCGGGACTTCCCCGCATGAAAAAACGTGTAAAACCTTTTGTTTTATTTATTTATTCTTTTTCATTGTCGAGTCATCTGACTCTCAGTTCTAAAAGTCTCTCGCGTCGAAGAACATAAATTTAAATTTGCTAATTATTTTGTAAATTTTGTTCGAAAAGATCTTAAAAACGTTTGGGAAATCCCTGGCCCCAACAAAAAAATTGTTGGTCAGTGTCGCTGGCTTAGGCCATAGCAGAGCTGCCAAGACAGTAGACACTAAAACCTAGAATCTGGCTAGATCATGTCAATTGAATTTTGAATTTTAATATTTGGCTGCATGATCAACAACTCAATTACTCAAGGACTACAGGACCTATTTTCAAAAGAAAGACCTAAATAAGTCCATGGGTAAAAGAATAAAATCGCCAATGAACAGAGATAACTGATAACATGGATTATTATCAGAGAAAGCCACGTGGCTTTGAATCTGAAAGCTATAAATTCGAATTGAGTGATGTCTGCTGTCGTTGTTGACATTGCCAACATTTTATCTAAATTTATCTCCGTTTTTCGTGTAAATTTGTAGAAAAAAAATTACCTTCGTGCCAACTGGCATAAAAACGGGAGTTTCCACTTCATGATGTGGCAAACGCATAATCGCCGTCCTAGCTTTGCTCGTGTGACATTGATTTAAAATATTAAAATTCAAAGGCCTCGTTTTCGTCATTTTTCTTAGCGGTCATCTATCGGCGTTTTTGAAGTTTGAACCGGACTCCGGAGGGAACAGTCGGAACTTCACGCCTCACGGGCGGTTTTCCTACTCGATTTTGAATAAGTAGGCGAGTTTTAAAAATGGCCTCGGACGAACAACTTCTACGAGGTGAATCCGGAGGCTTAAACAATGTAGAATGGGTACCCTTCCAATTGACCCTCGTCGAATATCCAAAAGGTAAATCATTTTACATAATTTAGCATTTTATAAACTGTTGACAGCGCTCATCACTGATATGTTGATATCATCTAGGTTAACTTTATTTTGTACTTATTTTTTTGTTTACTTTCTTCCCAAAGAAAGAAACACAGAAAAAAAATGATGATGGATACTAATTTTAAAGTCTTAAACCTCGTAGACAGAAGATATCGAAGCAAATTATGATAAAAATCTAGTTTATTCAAAGAAAGGATTAATAAAGACTTCTTTTGTCTTTCTCTTTTTAATCTATACGAAAAATCTACCTTTCTTTTCTTAAAGAAATGCCCTTTTCTCCCTTTAGATTCTGAAAGAAATCTATCTATTGCAATGGGTGCAGTAGTCGCTGAATCAAAAAGTTTTGTATACGTTTTTCCTTTCACACCCCCTGTACCCCAAAACCACCCTTCACTCTGTATATATTTATTTATATAATTGCACGATAACTTGAGTAATTTTTACTTGACGATCATGAAATTTTATATTTAGCGCTTTGAAAGCAATAGAATTTATAAGTTCGTTAACGGCTTGAATTGGACCAGCGGTTATGGTACTTTACATAGGGCCTAAACTGCAAATCTCCCCAAACGTTCATCCGATCGCTTTCGCGGGACAAGTAATTTTTCTTGTCGACCATGAAATTTTATATTTAGCGCTTTAAAACTAATAGAATTTATGAGTTCGTTAAGGGCTTGAATCAGACAAGCGGTTATGGTACTTTACTTGAGGCCTAAACTGCAAATCTCGCAAAACATTCATCCTATCGCTTTCAAACTTAATAGTGATGTTATGCGGATGGAAAAGATTTAACCCTTTCGAGACCGCAGGCTACTATAGTTGCCATTCGCGTTTTTCGTTTGGGCGACTTTAGTTGCCCAGCGGTGCCAGCGGGAAGCCTCTCTAAAAAATGTAATACCTTCGCTTCCCGTGGCGCTAGCGACATGCAAAAACTGGCAATCTGTTGGGGAAGAAATAAACTACGTGATGATCGCATCACTCGTCGCTTTCTGTGCTTTGCTGGGCGCTGGGAGCGTCGGGGAGAATTGAGGGGCAAAGAGAGGGGAAAAGTGCTGCGCCAGTAGCGCAGAGAATCCGGCGTCAGACGCGGTTTCGAAAGGGTTAAACTTGACTTAGATCAGCTGGATGCAATGAATTTTTGTTCTTTAATTTTTAACAGATGCATTTTTTAAATTCAATTTTATGAACTTCCGAGGTGTAACCATCTGAAGAAATCTTTCTCTTAGTCCTGCTGCCGCAGGACAACTTTTTCAAATTATTATTTTTAATTCAGCCGATGAAATTTTTCAGGTGATCTCATCGGTAAGATATTGGCGATTGCCAGTCTTTCGCCTTGCGGATCGCAGCAGGATTTGTCGCCTTGATATTGTTCCGAAGAGACCTTCATACGGTACAATTAATTACCTAAAATCCCTTTTTCTAATACTTTTTTCCAGATTGTTTTTTTCATCGGCACTTTACTAAATGAACTGCTCAACCAAGTTTTAAAAAGCGTTATCTGTGATCCTAGACCAATATTTAGAAATACGCAACAATCCGATTATGGAATGCCTTCTGCGCACTCACAGTTTTCATGGTTTTTCGCTACTTATATTATTTATTTTGTTTTTAAGGTTCGTATTTAGAAAAAAAATGAACTTAAATAAACTTAAGTTACAGATTACATCACATGAACAACAATACTACTTTAGAAACAGTCTGGAAAGCTGTGATTGTCCTAGGTTGTTTTATTAGCTGTCATTGTCTGCATCAGCAGGTAGGTTTTCTTTAATAATATATAATTAATTAATTATTTTATGCAGAGTCTACCTCCAATATCACAGTATAAAGCAAGTTATATGCGGAGCTATTGTGGGGAGTATATTCGGCACAATATGGTTTGCGTTGACGTATCTTGTGTTTACTCCTTATTTCCCAGTAGTTGTCTCCTGGTAAGTTTTTATAATTTTATTTGTTAAAAAACTGATTTTTTAAAGGAAAATATCGGAGTTACTTTTATTGCGAGATACAACTTTAATACCGAATGTACTTTGGTTTGAATACACGAATACTCGGCAGGAGGCGAGAGCGAGAGGTCGTAACTCGTTTCGATGAAATCCCAATGACATCTAATGGCCGAAGTTAATACTCTCATCAGGTCTTACTGGCCGCACAAAAGGTAGCATCGGTATGTCCCGACATTCAATTCCCATTAAAGGAATTGTGCGGACAGTTTCCCTAGTTTCAGTAACAACCTTTTACAAGTGAAAAACAATAACTCGTGACTTAAGAACACTGTAAATATTTTTGTATTTGAAATCCACATTGGATTCTCCAATTTTTGTAATTTTCTAATCATCATTTTAAATTGAAAAGGCCCTCCTTTTCTAAATTGTTAAATGATAGTAAATTTATTGCAGGGACGTAAATTTGCTAAACTATCTTCACCAAAATGAAGTAAAAAAAGACATTCTTAAGACTTGAAGATGGTTTTTGGCTGGTCCTATTTAGACCTTTTTTCATTGTTTATTTATTGTTATTTTTTTTAAACCTTTTTAATTATTGTGTGTTAACTCCCTAATAGTTATTAATTTACTGTAGTCTAAAATTTTAATAGATTAGAAGCACGAAGAACCTTAAAATCCTTATTAGTGTCCAATGTATATACTTGAAACACCCATTTGTGACTGATCAAATTTTTCATTGTAAAAATTTAGAACATAAGATTCAAAATGCTTGACCAAATCTGAGATTGAGGCTCGTTTTTTTTATTCCCTGTTTTCCCTTGACAATCGTTTGCTTTCAAAGCAGCTTTTGAGGTTGTCATATTCTAATTTCAATCTTGATTAGTGACAATACAAAATATCTCACTTTTATAATGTACGATTTTCTAGAAGAAAAAAATGCTTCCTAAATGTCTTTTTTTTCTAAAGCGATGCTTCAAGAACTGAAAGTTGTGTCGATGTTAGAGTGCCTGGATTATCAAGTACCAATATTCTAGTATTAAGGTGTAGTTTATCTTAAAATTTATATCCATCGATGATTCATTTTAACCGATTATTTTCGATCAAAACCGTCCTTAGTGCTAATAGGACGGATTACTTATTTTTCTACACTGATAAGGCTAAAAATCGTGTTTAATTTGCAACTTAAATACGTGCCTTTTTTTCTTATCTTCAATTAATTTTTCAAATCTTTATACTAAAATCTACCTAGAAGGTATCTTCCTTTATTTTAAATTTTTGTCCGAAATACTGAGGATTTTCAAACCTTTATGTCTCACTCAGTCGCACTGTGAATATATTTTTTTATTGGGCATATCGCTACACTTGTCATCGCACAAATAGAAATAAGAATTTTGTATAAAATGTGAGAAAGTATGTGATTCACCCTTATTTATATTAAATTTTAAGCAATTTGTAAATTGATGTAAACTTTGTACTTGTTTAAATAAAACCGTGAAAAAAATAATTCTTTTTCTTGTAGGATAAATTAAACAAAAGTAAGAATATAAATTATTTTAATTATAAAGTCATAAAATATTTATTTAAGTCATAAAAGTGAAAAAATATAATGTAAAAACTTTGAGCAAAGTTTAAAGTCGAGATTATCACAAAATATTTAAGAACACAGAAGGTAACGGAAGATTCTGACTAGAATGTTAAGTTCGTTTGAGTATCAACTGATTGGGCGAATGGTGATTGAGATTTTGACTATGTCCTCTGTTTGCGCCATGGGGAAAGGAGGCTGCTGCATGAGATGAAAAGCTCCTTTTGTTTATGGCACTGCGATGAGACTGGCATTATTCCTTTCATAGTTCTGCATGAGCTTTCGACTTCGAGATATGCTCCAAATTTTTGGGTTTGATGTGAGGAAGCTCCTGTGAAAAGAAGGCGAAGTCTTTCTTATGAAGAGTTATATTGCAGACGAAAATTGAAGCGAAGCAGGCCAAAGAGACTGTATATTGACGTCCTTTTTTCTCGCTGGCTTTAACTTTGCTTCTGAATCCAGCGATTTCTATTGTGATTCCATTAGCGACAAGAACAGAAACGGCGTGATCTCCTTCCAAATGTGATGCTAAATCCGCCAGAGCTCCTTTCCATATACAATCTCTTTTGACTAAGCATAAATGCTCTTCTTGGTGCGTATTGAATTTTTTGATTTCCGATTTGGATTTACAAGGGACTTGAAGTTTGCTGAAGATCCTTTCCAATGCAGTGTTTCTCGCAGGCGTTCTTAGTTTGCGGCAGAATGGACATTCGGGAAGTTTGGCTGCGCATCCCCAGCATGTGACGTTTCCGCAGTGCTCACATGCTGCGACGCCTCTTTGGTATCCTCCGGTGCAAATCGGACATTCAGACAGCTCGACTAATTCTTGGCAGTTGTAGCACAAACATCCATCTGAAGGCACTCGAGGACTTTCCATTTCTAAAAAAAAGAAAAATTAAAATAAAAATCTCTTCTAGTTAAAAAAAAAAATTGAGTTCCTCAAGGAAGAGTTGGCAAATACCAAAGAATTTGAAATCTCGGAGGAGCTACAGAATAATTTTTTTTGCTTCATCCCCAATCACACCAACATAATTAAGGTCTGTTCATTCAAGTTTGGACTTGTCCATAGGGTAGGAACTTATAAAAGAACTCTCTTTTCACAGATATAACTTCATTTAAATAAAAAAGTCTTATGCTATAATAAAATACTTTATTGTCCAAGAGTTTTATTGAAAAGAGCCGAGTTTGCCTTCGACAAGTAAGTACGCAATTTTAATTTATGATAAAATCATTTAAATAAATTTAAAAGAGTTTCGTAGGAGTAAGAAATTGGATTTCTATGAAATAAAGGTTATTACGAAAAAGCCAAGCCTTTTTTTCCCCCTTATTGTTATACCAAGATGAATATTATAAGTTCCATTTCGTTTTTTTTCCCCTACAGCGACATCCGGCACGGGGCGTCCGGTTTTCACACGAAGACGTTCCCACATGTGGTTGAAGGAGTTTCGATTTCTGGAATCTGATAGTTTCGTCCATCAATACAGGAAAGAAAAGGGAGGGGAGGTGTTATTGGAAGGCGAGAAAAATTACAATTTTTAACTATTTGTCCTATCTAAAATTCTTATTTTTCAAATCCAAAACCTCTGGGGATAAACGCGAATTTCCGTCAGCGAGGGAATACTGTAGTAAATTTATGTAGTGTATGCTTTTAATTTTATTCATAAGTTGTTAAGTTTTGAAAAAAGAATTCTGAAAAGTTAGCTTTTCATGCAGACCAAAATAGACTTCATACTTATGTAAATATCGGTACACGCTATTCCTTATATAAAATTAAATATTTGGAATTTTTAAACATAATTATTTTACTAAAATTCAATGCAAATAGGCATAAAAAGTTTATTTATTTGTTTCTTTTAAAAAAATGCACTTGCGGTTAACTACGGAAGTTTTCACGGTCGCGTGGATGACCTTTAAATACTTATGCATTTGTGCACTTCATTTTTTTTTCTTAACCATTTTTTTTCTTGTTGTATTATTATGTTTCAATTATCTTGCGTCATTTTTATTAACGTTAATTATGGGAAAGAAGTTAAGCGCTCCCCCTTTGTTTTTCTTACAATAAATCGAACTCCCATTGCACAAAAAAACACACCTGCAGACTGCAGTTTTCGCCTTTCACCCGTAGCAAGGGCAAACGGTGATTTTTACAAAGGACATCACCTTTGCCGAGATCACGAGTTTAATGCGACTACGACGTCATCTTTTATTGAAAATGAAATTTCTCAATATCGCGGGACGATTTATGTAGTGCTGTTTTGGAGACGGATACCAAGGACTCGCTGTCAAAGAAAATAAACGAGCCAATAAAAAAAAAATGTGGAAAAAAAATTGATAGTTACATACAACAAAGAAACAACTCGGAGCTATTCCTGACTGAATTTTCTGTTCACACGCAACCTTGATCTAATTAATGAGTTTAGCAAAATGTAAAACGCAACAAGAGAAAAATATTTTCTCGTCAATCTAATTACCAATCAAAGAAGTAGCTAAAAAATGGGAAATTTTTAGAAAATAGATGAAAATGGACCGAAAAACTGACTTTAGAACTCCTTCATTTTTGCCAACCTTTGAAAAATGTTCACATAAAAAAACAAAAGGTTAAGATCACTAGTCATTTTTACTACACAGGGGTATCCTCAAAAACCGGACGTTGAGGGTATTACAACAGCTCCTCTCTGAAGTTAATATCTTTGTTCCAACCGAAGTTTGAAACCCCTGGAGCATGCGCAGAAGGATTTGGACGTCATATTGGACATCGTTTAAATCGTTTGACCGTCAAATCTGAAGTAATTAGACGTGAAAATCCTTCTGCGCATGCTCCAGGAGTTTCAAACCACGGTTGGAGCAAGGCTAATATGAGGCGCTCCGAATACGAAGGGCGAACTCGACAAAACGTAGTTTCGAGATATTCGCATTTTAAAGTTTTCTGTTAAGGGCGAACTCGACAGAAAAGTCACTCTCTGGAATTTTCGTGGCGAGATTTTAGAATCATTATAGAATCATCATAGAATCATAGAGAAAAGGGTTTTTTAAAAATCACCAAATCTCGAAAAGAAAAAAAAATTAAATAAAAAAGGTTGAGAGTAGAGCTTTGCCGCATATCGGTTTTTACGTATTTTAAAGGGGAAAAAAGGGGAAACTCAATAAAAATTACATGGGTGTATTCTTCAAAAGGTCTAGAATCTGAAAATGAAAAAAAAAAAAATTTGTCCGATGTCGAGTTCGCCCTTCGTATTCGGAGCGCCTCATATCTTTCCAGTTTCTTTACAAGTCATGAGATCTGGGAAGTAAAAACTAAAAAAAAATTGAACCGCTTGAGTATTTTGGGGTAGTTACTACCCTAAACGTGACTAAACCTTAACATCTGACTTCTTTGAAAAGTTTTATTGGCAGCACGACAGCTGGGGACCCCAACTATAGAAAACCGGAAGATTGCATTTTGGAATATGCCCTAAAAAAAATGAAAAAATAGCTTATATTGTATTTCAAAAGAACAAATTTAGATCGAATGGCTGTTTTTTTTAAATTATGAAAAGCCAAATTAATATGATATTCAATTATGATATTATTTTTAAAAATTTTACCATAAAAGTGAATAGAACCTTCTCAAATAAATCCTTTTTAATTTTTAAGGTTGTTTTTCAATTTACTTCAGATTGGAATAGGTTTTAAAAAAACAATTTTTCTAGAAATATAGTTGTAAAGAAATCGATTTAAAAAATAACCAATAAAAAATTATGGGTACCTAAAGAGTAGTAACGGAATTACTTAAAAAAATCATTGTGGGCTTATTAAATTGATCGCGGGGTGAATAACCTGGGATGAGGGCGTAAAAATGTACAAATTCTTTTAACATTCCCGGGTAATTGTATGCATATTATAGAAATAACTCAAACCAGCCGGTGGTCTTTTCAGTACAGTGCATACTTGTGACTCATTGGACATCGCCACTTCCTGGAAGCGGAGCGCCTCTTTTAATCCTCTTGCGACAAGTTAGCGTCTACGCCTCTGACTAATGAAAATAAGTAGAAAGGATGAATTATTTGAGTTCTTTGAACTGTTTTTAAAAATGAAAGCTTTCCGAAAATAAAAATTTTTTTAAACGGAGATAAAAGGCACTTAAATGGTCATTAATGACGGCAGTGTCGAGTTTTAAAAATAGAATCAAAATGCTGGTTGCCACATGTCCTTTTAAAAATGGGTTTCCCGCTAAGGACGAAGCTTCCCAGATGTTGAAAATTACGAGTTATCTCTCAAGTATTCTCTTGAAAATTGTTATAACAATTCACGGAACACCTAATTACGTTCTTTTCCAAAAACAATTTCATTAATCAATATCATTTTCGAGTACCGCAAAACAGTTTTACCATATAAAAATGGTTTAAACGTAAATGATGAGTACTAATTATATTAATTAATATAAAGTCTTGTAAAGAAAACTCTTACTAAACCGGATCCATGACTGGTTATCGTAGCAACTTGTATTGCACCATACGCTACATCATACTTTCTATTGCACCACTGATACGCCAGAGACCGTGAAAAATGAAGACAAAGAGTGAAAAGGCTGGTCGGGTTAGTTCTGTCTAAGGAAATCGTTGAACCGTCCCGGAAATAAAAGGATATCCGATGGTTTTCAATTTTATCCCTGCTATCACCAACTCAAAAAAGTTCCTCGGGTTCACCATGATTCATCCAAAACAAACAAGATTAGCCTATCATTGAACAATTAAAAAGACATAGAAGATAAAGGGTTGGCGTTTCTGAGGGGGAGACCTAAAAAATTATCCCATACTTCCAAAATTTTAACCCGATTTTTTCATGTGCAATTAATAATTAGTAGCAGCTGCATTACAGGAAGTAGTTAGATGCTATGAATAATATTTCTAGTTTCGGGGCAGTGGTCTCAAAAAATGTCATTTCCGGCGTGCATGACTCACTTCCTTCAATGGATATTGGTCAAGGGTTAATTCTATGCTTTAAAAATTAAAGAAACATAAGAACTTATGAGAATTCTTAAAATAAATTTTTTCGGTTATTTTTTAAAGGGGGAAAAACCGTTGGAAAAACTTCAAAGGATGCCGCCACGAGGGGTGGTTGTAACGACTTTTTGTTACATATAAATTTAAAATAAAAGAAACTATTTTTTTTGTGCTTTTTGTATTGATTTTGGTTAATTTTTTTAATACTAGTTGATGTAAGAAATTAGTAATAAATTTAGTTTTTCTCGTTATAGTTGGGTGTAATTGACAAATCTAAGAATTTCCTTTATTAGTCGATAGAAACTCATTTTTTTTGCATCTTTTTTCCATTTTCTTTGACCAAAACGTTATAATTAGCACTCAATATCCGAGAAAAATTATTTTAATAGGGGAAAAACATGTAAAAACAGTAGGTAAAATAAAAATTTAGTGACTTACTTGCTGGAAGTTCTAGGCTTGGGAATTTTTAGGGCGAGGAAGCTCCCTCGGGTCTGTCTCTCTCGTGTAGTAATTAAAATCTGAGCAAGATTCCATTTCATTATTGGGCTTACACTCCAAAACTCCAAGCGCCTAAAAAATTTAAAAAATAACAATACTCAGTTTCGAAAAAAAAAATTATACACATAAAAAATGAAGCAACAAAAATAAAAACTAATTACCCAGTTCTTTAATTTGTCGAACATCGTAAAAATGATAAGTCGTGAATATAAAATGGCTAGTATTCGAATGAGATCCGTACACTTGGGAGTGACTCGAGCAACTGAATTCGAAACTCAACAGGCGGACTGATAAGTTGGTCGAGTAGCGCGCTCTCTGATTGGTTAAGGGATCCAGTGACGTAGTTCATGAGTCACCTATCGGTGGCGCGAAGGGTTGTAAACAAACTTGAATGAAATAGTGTGAATCATTAATTTTCCTTTTTGTATTAGTACTCATGTTATGGTTTTTTTGCACGATTAGTTTGTTTTGATTGTAGGACGTCACATGATATCTAGTCCCCCGTTCGTTCTTCAAGGATAAATTGGTTTTAACGAAATTATGAATTTAACCTTTTATAAATAACCTTTGTGATCTTAAAATTATTTGTAAAATTTACTTACAACGTGGTTTACCATTATTGCAAGACTAACCACTTTTCAAGATCAAATTAAAATGAACAAAAATACCCGAGGGAGCCTCTCTGCGAAAAAACAAAAAAAACTGTTCCAATATCCCCACTATAGCGAGGAAACTGCCAGAAAGTTACTTTCTCAGGGGTTCCCAAATTTGGGGACCTACAAGCCCGGAATAATAGGCGTTTTTAGACGTTTTAACTTGTTTTGTCTTAAAAAAACAAGCTGTTTCCCACATTTTGATATTTTAAATGGAGTCAGGGTCCCTCGTTTTTACAGGATTTTCGAGAGTTTTCTTTTGACAGGGAAACCCAATTTTTACAGTTTTTTCAGGAGTCTCTCGTCTTTTTGACAAAGAAATCCAATTTTTACGGGATTGAAAGAGCCTTAGGCTAAAAATTAGCGTTTTTACCCAAATCGCAGTAAATTTTGGTCAGCAACATAGTCAGCAATAAGATGATGTTCTTAGTCAAAATTTGGTGTCAAATCATTAAAATGGTGTCCTTAATTGTGACATAAAAATTAAAATGGTGTCAAATCAATTTAAAATGGTGCTGAATTTTGGGACTCCCTACTCCCTGGTCTAGAATGTTTTTTGTGTGAAGCGAGTGGTGGTGAACAAAGGCACCTGCCGTTCCACTTGAATCGCTCAAAACCGATTCCGTGTAGTCCTGCACGCCAGGGACCACTTTCAATCGTTTTAGAATGGCCAAAGACATATGGTATCTCTAGACAACCAACACGCGAAGGTTTAGCCCGCTCAAAAAAGCCGGGGTCACCTGTTGGGGCTGAATTTTCATCTTTGTTATTTTCTTTGCTGTTGGGTGTCATCATATTTGGAGTTTCTGAAGCGACAAAGACTTTTTATTTTCTTATCTTTTCAGATTTTGAGAAAGAAGCAAGAAATGGAGCTCCAAAAACTGATACACGTGAATTTGACGGCCCTTCAGGCAGAACTGTCAAAAACATATACTCAAGCATCAATGGAGGCTGTAGATGAGTAAGAAAAAAATATAATCACCAAAAAATTTCCAAAATCTCTCCCTCTTAAAAATCCCTCTAATTTTGATTCGACTTCCCTTTCCGTTTTTGGTTTTTTTTTATAGAAAAAAGTTTCATAACCTTGTGAATTTCGATTTTTTTTGTCCAATTTTCTGAAAAATGTTTTTAAAAATTTTACAGGAAACCGGGCAAACTTGAATAATGATATTGTTATTTATTTTTGTTTAGAACGACTATAAAAAGAAGGATTCTTGACATTATGCTCGAAATAAAGAACGCTTTGCGAAATCCGAAATCGTCAAACATAAAAGTCATCAAGCCCATTCTTTCTAACTGCAGCTACGATCATATGTTCGATATAAATATAATAAAAGAATACAATTGACTGTTTGTTAAAGGCTCTGTTTAGCAAGAGAAAGGGGAAATCTAAAATACGAAAAGGTTCAATCTAAGGCGAAATTATTATTTTTGGTCCAAATATTAGCCAAGATTCTGCAATTATTCAGCCACAAATCTGTTTTGACGAAAAGGTGAAAAATAGTCTTTACTCATCACTTTTCCAAGGAACAAATTATTCAAAAGTCAACAAGATTACGCTAATTTTAGTCTTGTTATGACGTATCATTTTCATGTCTATTTTTGTTTATTTTAGAGCGTTTTATTACCATAACCGGGATTTGGTAGGAACGATGGGAAAATTGGAAAATGCGTTGAGGTTTATTAGCTCTTTGATCGACGTTCCCGTTTGGGACCTTGGTATTTTACCCACAACTAAAGGAGTTGTGGCAGGTTCGCTTAGATTAAATGTAAATCAGGAGCCTTCTCATGCAGCAACCAAGCAGGTAAATTAAAAAAAGCGTCTCTAATTTTATATCTTTGCGTATTCTCCGAGGATGTTAGAACGGTGATCTCTCAATAGGTGGCTCTCCGAGTACTAAATCGATCTTCAATCTAACAACCTTCGAAACGATTTTTTTCCAGGTTTGTCTCTCCCTCAAGACATCCTGCGCGGTGTAACATTAACCACCCAAGCAAAATTTATATTGGTTGTCGAAAAATATTCTTCTTTTCAAAAAATAATAGACGAAAATTTTCTTGAGCGATATGGACCTTGTATTTTGCTAACGGTTTGTTAACTAAGAAATATTTCAAAAATCTGAAAATATATTATAGGCTAAAGGATTTCCTGATCTAAGCACAAGCTTTCTAAAATTAATGTGGGATCAACTTAAAATTCCTATTTTTTGCCTCGTTGACGCCGATCCTCATGGAATTGAAATAATGACTGTGTACAGATATGGATCGCTCGTAATTCTATTTTAGATGTTAAAATTGGTTTATATTTCTTTTGTAGAATTACGTCCATCTATCGGATTTTCTGGCTGTCCCTAGCATGAGATGGATTGGAATTCATCCTTCCGACGTTCAGGACCTGGTCCCTCGTACGAAAACACTGACGGAGTGCGACATTTCTAAGGCGAGGGACCTTTTGAAGAAACCTTTTGTGAACGCGAACGAGGATCTCAAACACCAAGTAATAAATTTTAAAAATCTTTTGGTTTTCGGGGGGAAAACCCATTATAAGAAGATTTGAAACACTTCTTTCTAAAAATTTCATTCTGACACGGAAAAAAAGCTTGACTCATCTTTAAGCCGATTTTGTTAGCCAGAATTTACCTACTCGACCCCATTTTCTTCAAATTTTATTTTTCAATTTTCCTCACGGTTAATAAGGGCGACTCATATTTAATCCTTCTTTTTATTGAAAAGAGTACATTTCTCATAAATCCCTTTCGTGGAAGAAAGTGACGAAACTTGAAAAACATCATATTTCTCTCAGTTATATTTAATTGAAAAAATTTCATGCACTCAAGCGCGGTCCTTCCCACTTCAACCTTTAACGACTTGTTTACATCCTCTATCCTATTATTTTATTATTATTTTAGATCAATTTAATGCTTCGATTGGGCATAAAAAGTGGCATTGAAGGAATCGGGACCATTTCTAATTCCTATCTCTCGGATGTTTACATTCCAATGAAATTAAAATCAAAACTTGGATTTGATATTTAGAATCCCGCTTTTTTTTGTATTTCGTTATTTTGTTGTGGCAAATAAATAAAAATAAAATTTTTTTTTCTATCTACCTCAAAGGCCGCAATAAAAATAAAAAGTAGTCACTGAAGTGAAAAATAATAATTTCAACAGGAAAAAAACAATATGCACTTTTATGCGTCATCGCGAATGTTACTCGGCCCAGTCCTTGGCCTATAAAATCTTTATAATTGTTACTTTTAAGACAAATTCCGATTTTGCGTTAATGAAATCTAGTTAAGGCGTATCGCATACAGGGGGAGATTCGGTTCGAAACAAAACAGGTTTTTAACGAGCTTCAAAATTAAAACCTCGAAAAAGACGATGAGTGTGTCCAACACCAAAATTCCATCGGCCTTGTGCCCGGTGGGTGACTTCGCAAGGGCAAGGCTATCTTATATAAGCTCGATGCCACCGAAGCTTTATTTTTCTTCAGCACGAAAACAAATTTTTTCCCGTTCATCTGGAAGGAAATACGGCTTCCTAGTAAAAGCTTGTTAGTAAGGACAAATTATTGATCCTCAACAACTTCCCTGTAAAGAATAATAGATCCTTGGATTCTTTTACAAAACTAAATTAACCACAACATTTACAATAATTGTAAACAATGAAAATAGTCTAAGCTTAAGAAATTTTAACTATTTTTAAAAATATGCGCTTTTCATTTTCAAACAGAGGAAAAAGAAAAAAAAATACCCACAAGGTAACAGTTACAGAATTAACCATAGTTAAAAAGAGCTAATCTGGAGCTGGACGACGCAAAGGAAATGTTCTCAAAAAGAGGAATAATTATTATAATTTATTGTTTTATTCCTTAAACTTTTTAGTTTCAAGGTGAAAAAATGAACGATCTCGTACCAAAAACACTTGTACTGCTTGAACCCAAATATCTCCGTACTATCGACTTTTTTTGGAATATTTTTTTTTTTCAATAAATTATAATTAAAATAAGGAGTATTTCATGGTGGCGAAGATCGGAATAATAGCGAATTAAACAAGACTTCAGAGAGTTACCTCCAACATGGGTAAAAAAGCTCTCGACATAAAGATAACTACGAAAGGAAGATTTTTTGGATTGAGGCCGTGAAGTCTTCAGGAAAAAAGTAAGATCTTAATTAATTTTGCTCTACGAGGTCTGAAAGACCTTCTCCTAAAAACAGAACAAGTTGATTACAATAAATTCTCTTTAGAAATAATTTTAGTTTTTGTGGCTCATGGCTTGATATTATGTAACCTTTTAAGATTCGTTCATTTTATCCTAGAAGTTACCAACATAAATGAACATGCCGATTCTTTTTTTTAAATATCATTTTAGTTTACTTATTATAAAAAAATTGACAAATTTGTTTAAAATTTATAAATTAACTTTTCAAAAAAAAAAATTGTAAAGTTTAATTTTTAAAGCATTTTAGATGATTGTTATTGTTTTGAAATATTCAAAATTGGACACTAGTGTAAAAAACTTGATTAATTATATTTTCCCTGTTTTCCAATAATTTTTCATTTATTAGATATTATAGACAAATACCTCTCAATAAAAAATTGAACCAAATATTTATAATTACGTAACAAAGTTTTAGCTCTACGCACGCTCTACGCACTGTTATGTAACTTGAGAATCTTATCTTGAGAACTTAAAAAAAATAGTAAAAAGGCAAAAAGCATTAAGCACCAATTTGTCTAAATTTCAAAAGAATTTATCACCTTAAATGTGATGGCCTGGAAACGGCTACCAAACAAGCTCTGCAAGGTTTTGTTATCTTTTTCCCGTAGTGTTTTTTGGCTATTCTTTGCTTTTTATTTTCTCTAGCTTATTTTATTTTCTCAATAGATTCTATGTTTAAAAAAATTGTTTCCTTTAAAAAAAATTGATGGGTTTGTTTATGTTTTATTTTATATCAATGTCGTACGTCTTTTGCACTTGACTGTTGTGTTCTTCTTATATGATGTTACATAACATATTTTATGAATTCTTTAAATTCCCATAATATATTTCATTCAAATACCTATATGGCTAAGCAGATAGGCTTCATAATCTAGTAAAATAATCAATTTTAATTAACAGGTTGATTATTTTGACTAACTATTGCAATTAATCGTACAAAGTTGTTTGTTTCTTAGGTATCCATTTTCTGGGGGATTAATAAATGATTATTAGTTTTTCTACAAGTTGACTTAGTGTAAGTTTAATATATTTCATTAATTGACATATTTTTTCTTCTCATACAACAATTTTGCAATATTTGATAAATATCTTACAAAGTACATAGGAATATTTTAAAAGTTATAGAATTCTCATTCTTCTTCATTCTAGATTAGAAATAAAGGACGAAATGACGAAAGCTATAAATTTGGCAATGACTCCAGAGTACTCGGATTCCTAAAGTGGAGTCCCTTCTTTCATCTGAAAGACTCCAGAGTTTGTATAATGTTTCTTCTTTTTTTTCTTAAGCTTGAGCTTAATCTATTCGGGGGTGGCTTCTTCGGACATCCATCGATTGTTTTGACGGTTGTCGGTATTCCAAAACCCGGGCATTGAAGTAGGGGAAGTGCTAATAAAGCTGCCTTGACTTACCAAGAGGTCTACACTCACTCGAAACTCACGCCGGCGTCAACATGAAACCTGAAATCCAGCAGCAAGCCACCGATGTCAAAAATGGTAAGTTAATTTTTATTTGACCACATAAAAACTATTAATATCAATCACTTTACGTAACGATATTACAAGAGGGGATTAAAATAAGGTTATGATGCCAATGTCACAAGTTTTGTTGTACAGCGGCCTTCCTATCACTCATTCACCACTTTCATCCTTGCCACGGCTCTTCTGTCCACCCCAATCAAGACACAGATCACTAACTCCATCATTCTTTCAATCCATTTATAATTCATTAATTATGCAAAAGATTAGAAAATTTATTCTATACGTTATTTATTAGGTGCTAGATGTCTAATTTATAAATCAACTAATATTAATCAGTTATTTTAAATAGATTTGTTTTATGATTTGTTTTACGTTATCTTGCATTCGAACCTTGATAATTTAAAAAAATGTTTCGCTGTGCAGTTATTACTATAATTAAACTAATTAGTTGATTCTGGTTTCCCTTGAATTTAACCGATGTCAATCACCGAATTTGGGTAGCAGAAATTAGGCTAAAACTTAGTCCTCTATTTCGATTAGTTTTTTGACTTAATGGAAGGGAGCCATATCAACGGAATGTCCCCAAAACAGAGAAGAAACATTCCGAAGTTTTAGATCAAAATGGACTTAACCATTGATAGGCGTCATAGGAATGACAGTTTAAGAACTGAGGCGTCCTTAATTCTTTCTTTAGGCATTTTGAGAGGACAGTGAATCCTTGATTAGTAAAAGTGCTCACTCACTAAGATAATATGATAATTAATTAAAATAAAACGGTCCCGTGGTTAGACCTTGATTGTCTACTTTTTTAAAAAGAATTATAAATTTCATCTTCGAAATTCCAGGGCTTGGAAGTTGATTTACTGCTTTACTGTCTAGACCTATTTTTTAATTTTGGAAGGGAGAAAAAAAAAATTCTCATAAAAGTTGGGTTTTTATTTATTTTTAAATGATGAAATTGTTTTAACATGTTACA
>JACGAQ010002149.1:0-45411 GCA_014119065.1 Orius insidiosus | reverse complement strand
TCGGTCCTTAGTCGTTGCGACCACTGTGGAAAGGCGAACCATTTGATCACGAGTTGTCGTCAATTTTGAAATTATCGCCTTGGGATAGATTTAGATCGATAAAATCGAAGGGGCTTTGTCTGAAATGTTTAGGATCGGCCCATCATTCCAAGGATTGTAAATCGGAAGCTCATGCACCAAATGTGAGCTAGATCATCATTCGTTATCCATTTGAATTTCCAGCGAAAAATGAAGCGAAGGCTTCGGAAAACTCATCAACGTCGCTATGTGCTTTGGGGGAGTCGAAAGTAACGCCAGAAACTACCGTGCTTTTAGCGACCGTAGTAGCTAATGTGGTAGATTCGCAAAAGCAAATAAACCATTCGTCTGTTTACTCTGGAAGCCAATGTTTTTTGACGACGAAGGCTTGTCATAGGTTGGGTTTAGCGGTTAAGAAAGGACAGTCGTCAGTTTTAGGAATAGGGGGAAATCCCAGTGGAATAGTTGGACAAACTTTCGTAAAAATAGGTCTCGTTTGATGAAGAGTGTGAATTCAATCTAGAACCGTTTGTTATAAATAAAATCGTGGATAGGATGCCTGTCGTTAAAGTCGATATGTCACGGTTGGATCATCTTAAGCATTTAAAACTTGCAGATGAGGAATTTGCGACACCAAGAGAGGTTGATGGCATAATCGGTGCCGAATTGGTGCCACATCTGTTGACGGGCACTAAGATAGTGGTAAAATTAATCAACCGGTAGCGATACATAGTCGATTAGGGTATGTTGTTATGGGTAAGACTATAGTCGATAGTTTAAATCCGATAAATCCGATTGCGCTATTGAGTGTTGGGAAAACGAGGATCTTAAGGTTTCACTTGAAAGGTTTTGGAAAATCGAAGAAGTTCCTTCCGGGGCTCAACCGGAACGCACAGTGGAAGAGGAGGACTGTGAACAGCACTTTACATCGACTGTGCAGCGAGATCCGTCTGGACGATATTGGTGTCTTTACCGTTCAAGGACGATCCGTCGAACATCGAAGGGGATCCTCCCGAAGCAAAAGTGGTTTTGCAAGCAATCGCGGAGTCAAGGTCGCCGCAGAACTCGATCGTAGATCTCATCAACCGAGTGTCAAAAGGTAGTCGTTTGTTGAACGTTGTAGTGTTCATTCTTCGGTTTTTATGGCGTTTATTGAGTTATCCGATCATGCAGGCTGCTGACGTGAATCAGGCAGAGTTCGCGATCTGTAAGGTCGTGCAGTCTATCGTTTTTGAACATGTTCTTTTGTTGTTAAAATCAGGTCGTCAATGCTCGAAAAAATTGAAATATTTGTCACCATTTATCGATGAATGGGAGTTTTGGGTTGTACGAGTCGTGAAGGTGCGTCTCGCGACGAAGTCATGTCTGGTTCGGCCGGCCATAAAGGGTTTCAGGCTGCCTAGCCAGTAAAGATTTTTGTTTTCTTATCGTTTCTTTAGTTCTTGGTTTGTTTGGAGTTGGGATATCGCCTCGTCGAGTTTGGTATACCGGTGATTGATTCCGCAGATTTACCAATTTCCGTGGCTAATGTCTCATTTTCTTTTTCTTTCAAACGATTGAGGGTTTAAATCGTTTAACAAAGGTTCTTTTAATTTTTTTTGTTTCGGACACTAAAGTTGATGGCTCGGTCCTTTACATAGAAATTCTTATTCGTTTTTTTTTAATGGCGTCTGAAGACGTTGCTTCAGGGGCGGGGGGATGTTCGCGCCAATTAAAGGGTTAGCCAATAGATGGCATTAAATGTTCAATTACATATTGGAAAAAAGTTAATCTTAGGGTCTAAGAAAAGGACCAAAGTCCATAAGCAGATAGCTTCCATTTTAATTTTATATTCAGTCGCGTCGAATCGTTCGAACAGTTTAGATCGTTGTTTCGTGTCGCTTCGAATCGTCCGACCAGAGAGATCGTTTCTCAAAATTGTTAAATCGTTTTTGCAAGTTGTCCAAATCGGAAACAAGTTCGTTTCTTTTGTTTTCTCGTCATTTCACAATCGGTGAAAATTCGGCATATCGGCCCTGCAAATTTAGACAGACTAAAAAGGGCAATTCGGCCCATCATCAGCAAATCTACGTCGGTTTCCTTCCATTTCCTCTTTTCCTTCATTCCCCCGACAGGTGAGCGAGTTGGAGGCCGAAGCTGTATTCGTAAGTAGAAATTTTCATTCCTCTTTTTGACTCAATTGCGAACCCTTTAATAAAAAAAAAAATACAGTCCACTTTCGAGAATCACCATAAATAATTGAGGTTTTCATTCGAAATAACGAAGTTAGGTTCTGTTGTGGGCACCCTGTATATCCAAACGCATTTTAAACTCCACCATCAATTCTTTGGTTTAAATTAAGGGGGGTTTAACAGATTTTAGCGCGAAAAAACGCTAAATTTGACATTTTTAAAGTTGTCAAAAATGGTTGCATGAATTGTCAAATCAACGTGAAATTTTGCGTAGATTACGAATCTGAAATAAAAAAATTGGGGTTTTCATTCGAAATACGAAGTTAGGTTCTGTTGGGGGCACCCTGTATATCCAAACGCATTTTATACTACACCATCAAATTCTTTGATTTAAATTAAGGGGGGGGGGGGGTTAACAGATTTTAGCGCGAAAAACGCTAAAATTTAACTTTTTCATAAACTATTTTTTTAACGCTCTCCCAGACGTGTTTCCGGACACCCCGTATATAATAAACTTTTGAGAAGTATCCAAAGGTTAGACTAAACCTTCAATACCGTCAGGAAATGAAGGTCTAGTCTAACGATTGATGAGAATTGGGGCCAACTGACCCTCCAGAACGAGACGAACTGAACATAATTGCCTTGATTTCTCTCCTTATTCATGGCTGGACATCCGCGGGCATGAAATTTTCGTATTCATACTCCAAAAAGTTCCCTTTTAATTTATAAAACATTCAAAAATAACTAAATTAAATTTTAATCGATAACAATTTTTTTATAACATATTTTTCATCGAGGGAGAAAAAAAATGGAAATCCACGATGATTAGTTTAGAAAATAAAAACAACGTGGAAAATATTGAGAGGAGAAAAATGTCATTCTCAAGTTGAATTAAATTGTTTTTATATACCCTCGAGACGGATAAAAGTTTCCTAAATAAAATTCTTTGATAACTTTTCATTAGTGTAATTTCGAATTTTTGCCATTTTTGAATATTTAAGGGGATATGAGGGTTTTAAGTTGGTTGCTTTGTACATATTTCGTTGTGAGCAACGGTTTTCGGTTTATCCCTTCTATCTTGGAAACCGTCGCTCAAAACGAAAAATGTTCTAAGTAAAAGTTGTAGCGACGAAAATTTACTACATAAAATATCTTATTGGTTTTTTCCGTCAGAGCAATATTTAGGAGATATGAAGGTTTTAAGTTTTCAGACAGGCTCTGTAGGATTATTACTTTTAACCTCATAAATCCTTAAATATTGCTCTTACGCAAATAATGAATAAAAAAATTTTTGTAGGAAATCTTTGTACCTACAACTTTTAGTTTGGACATTTTTTCGTTTTGAGCGACGGTTTCCGAGATAGAAGGGAAAAACCGAAACCATTGCTCACAACGAAAAATTTGCAAAGCAACTCACTTAAGAACCCTCATATCTCCTTAAGTATTGCTCTGACAAAAAAACCAATGTGGTATTTTTTGTAGGAAATTTCCGTAGCTACGACTTTTACTTTGGACGTTTTTTCGTTTTGAGCGACGGTTTCCGAGATAGAAGGGAAAAACCAAAAACCGTTGTTAACAACGAAAATTTGCAAAGCAACCAACTTAAATACTTCCATATCTCCTAAAGTATTGCTTTGACGGAAAAAACTAATAAGATATTTTATGTAGTAAATTTCAGTACCTATAACTTTTACTTATGACATTTTTTCGTTTTGAGCGACGGTTTCTGAGATAGAAGGGAAAAACCGAAAAACCGAAAAATTTGCAAAGCAACTCACTTAAAAACCATCATACCTCCATAAGACCACGGAAAAAGGGGGAAAACAAAAGAAAAAAATGGGCCTACGAAAGATTATCTTTTCTTTCGTAAGACGAAAATGCACAAACCGTCTGATTTATTTCCTGTAAAATTCAAATCACTTTTAAAAATGATAAAATTCCTGACTTTTCACGCTCAAATAACGTCCAATTCTGTTGCACCCAGCTGTTCTAAATCCGTCCACAATATCGAATTCGATTATTTTGTGGACAATAAATCTACTTAAAAAAGAGGGGACAAAAAAGAAAAATCCGGTCTATATTTTACCTCATTCAGTTTTCAGAGATGAAAACTAACGTTGTTCACCGATTTTTTTAAACTTAAAATGGCGTTTTTAACCCAGTTTTGAGATCGTAAATTTAATTTTTATCCTGCATCCGGTATTTTAGACTATTAATTTTCTCGAAGAGAAGTTATTGTACTCTACGTTTTGGTTCTTTAAAAGTTTTTCAGAGTTTCGTTCTATTAGGTGTACAAATGAAACTCGGCTAAAATGTACAAAATTCAAATTTACCCTGCGGCTGAGTTTCGTTTTGTACACCTAATAAGTAAAAATTGTAGGAAATTTAATTCTCTATAAATTTGCACTTAATTATTTTTTTCTAGGATGCACCATTTTCGGAAAATAATCTTTTTTTAAAATAAATTTATCCTGAAAACAGTGCGTTCTAGAGAAAAATGAATAGAATAAAATTAAAGAGAATTTAATTTCCGACAGATTTTATTTAGTGCATTTTTTCAATATCTGTAACGGTTTACGATTTACAAGCCTTTAAAAATTAACCTTCTTAATGGTTATACTTCAATAACCCTCTCACACGGAGAAGGTCAACTTTTGATGGACTTTAACGCCTAAAATGTTTAAAATTTTGAAAAAATGAACTACTTGGTGTACTGAAACTCGGCTAAAATCTACAAAATTCAAATCCTTTTTTATTGGTAAGGTCAAATTTGATGGGTGTTGGGTTTCCACTAAAACCTCTCGAAAGACAATATTCGCCCATTATTTATACCGTTGAATCGTAAATATTGAGGAACGTCCTGTTTGATTTACCTCCGTTATTACGGAATGCAAAATAGAGAGTTTCGGTTTAAATTGACTTTGTTTCACAATCTGTTCTACATCGTTACGTCTCATATATTCCGAAAATTAGACTCCCTGCCGCACTAAAACGTTAAAAATTAACGAAAATGAACTATTTTGATGACTGTCAAAATGAACACGAGGAGTGTCAAGGCTTCGCTGCAAAACCTGCTGGACTTGCACGTGCTGCACGTGGAACAGGCCCTCTCGAAGTTAGAGGATAGGCTGCACGACCAGCTGCAGTACATGATAACGTCCACTCATCTGCGTTAAACGGAACTGGCCCTATCCAACGCTGCGTTTGCACTCTCCAACTTGCATGCTGCTTTTTTGGCTGCAACGACTGGGAAGCTTCCACTGGAAAAACTGTTCTTTGACCGCTACGCCGATAATAACAAGTCCAACGTACGAGAACTTAACCTGCCGTCCGGAAACAGCTGCTCTGCATCTTTTCGACCGCTCTCTCGCTTTCGACGCATTATCTGCGTTACTTGGCTGAGAGATGTAGTGGGAGGCAAAAAGGGTAGTTTTTAAGTAACAGAGTTGAAGACCACGCTAGATTAGAATAGAAGATTGTATTGCTGTTAAAGCCCGCGAGAATAAAAAGTATATGAGTTTATGTTTTGTGGAGTTAATTTGAAGAACCCTCGACACGCTACAGAAATATAAATATAAATTGAAAATAAAAATCTAAACTATCCATTTTTTACCATATTTTAATAAACATTCATCCGATTTTTCCATTTATGTTGGTTATTTATATTTTATTTTTTAAGTTGGCAGTCTTATATTAAAAAGTTAGGATATCTATCATTTTATGCAGTTTTAGTAAATTTTATTTTAAAATAGTAGGTATGTATTAGGTGTGCAAAATGAAACTCAGCCACAGGGTAAATTTGAATTTTGTAGATTTTAGCCGAGTTTCATTTTGTACACCTAGTAGTTCATTTTTTCAAAATTTTGAACATTTTAGGCGTTAAAGTCCATCAAAAGTTGACCTTCTCCGTGTAAGAAGGTTATTGAAGTATAACCATTAAGAAGGTTAATTTTTAAAGGCTTGTAAATCGTAAACCGTTACAGATATTGAAAAAATGCACTAAATAAAATCTGTTGGAAATTCAATTCTCTTTAATTTTTATTCTATTCATTTTTTCTCTAGGACGCACTGTTTTCAAGACAAATTTATTTTAAAAAAAAATTATTTTCCGAAAATGGTGCATCCTAGAAAAAAATAATTAGGTACAAAATAGAAAATTAAATTTCCTACAATTTTTGTAGGAAAGGCAACAATTTTATTAACAACAATTTATTAGGTGTACAAAAAAAAAATTTGAATTTTGTAGATTTTAGCCGAGTTTCATTTTGTACACCTAATATTAGCTGTAAAATGAGCCCTTTAAAATTGTCTTGAAAATTTGTATTTTTTAAATGTTACATTTGCTTTTTGGCTATATCTCCTAAACTATTTGTGTAAACAAAAAATGTATTAGTGATTTTCGAGGGGAAATTTCAAAAACATTAATTTTGTACTTAGTCTTTATCTCGCTAGGAAGAGTAGTTTTCTAGTTATTTGATGATATGTCTCAAATATAGAACATTTTTTTTAACGGTTCGTAACTCGGAAACCGTTCACCTTAGCAGGATTATGTGCTTAGTACATAATATATGTTTGAAATAAAATTTAATGTTTAACAATTTTTGCGCTGAACCTCATAGTTTTCGAGATTTTTGATAAACCGTTTTTTTTTTTACACCTTCCCAGGGCCTCTAATCAATGTAACTTTTCATACTCAATAGACCAGATAGAACATTTTGCAACCTCTCAGACAGTGTTGCCAGATCGGGGGTTTCCCCTAAATTTGGCGGGATTTTAGGCCTTCGGGGCGGGTTTTTTAGGGAGAGAAGTAGTTGTTAAAAGTTTTTTTTTTGTTCTTTTTTACTGTCTTATGGTTATTTATTAAGTTTTTTACCTTGCAAAATCTATTTAAAACCTTTATTAATAAAGAAAACCTATCGCATTAATTTTTGTTCACATTATACTTACTAAAACAAATTTAGGGGGAATAGTTGGAAATCTGGGGGGAAACCAATGAAGTCGTCTGGCAACACTGCTCTCAGACGAGATATGACACCCACACACTTTTCTCTGTCAATTTCGATTTTCCTTAAAACATAAAATTTCTAAACCTTTTTTTTACATAAATTATTACCTACTGAAAATTATTTACATGATTCAGGCTTGAATAGCGTAGTTAAATTTGTGATTAAGAATCTTTAATAGCTCTAAACGGATTGCTAGTCATTAAACAAGCTCGTAGCATGTAATCAAATCGGTTTGTCTTCTACGGGTCAATTTTCCTCCAATTCCCTCCCACGAAAACATCGAGGGTAATGCAATAACTTCTCTTTGAGAATCATCTACGCAAAATTTCAAGTAGATTTGAGTACCTACTCATATGACGATTTGGGACAACTTTTAAAAAATGTCAAAATTTAGCGTTTTTTTGCGCTAAAATCCGTTAAAATTGACCTAGGAGACTCGTTTTTTTTAATTCCACTTATTTTTTCCCGAAGAATCCAACTGTCTCAAATTTGAGCATCTTCGCATTCAGCATCACGAGATTTCGTCGCTAATGGCCTTTTTCAAGTTAGAACCCAAATTTTTAGTTCAGAAATGAAAATTAGCACTTGTTGAAAGGAATTTTTCTTTCGGACCACAAATTTTGAAAGAGCTACAGCGTCTTTTGTGTTTATGCATCAAAAATTAAAATTCCGTCAACAAATCGCTAATTTCCATTTTTGAAGTATGGAATTTGGAGTTAAACTTGAAAAAGGCCATTAGCGACGAAATCTCGTGATGCAGAATGCGAAGGTGCTCAAATTTGAGACAGTTGGATTCTTCGGGAAAAAATAAGTGGAATTAAAAAAAAAACGAGTCTCCTAGTCAATTTTAACGGATTTTAGCGCAAAAAACGCTAAATTTTGACATTTTTTAAAAGTTGTCCAAAATTGTCGTATGAGTACTCAAATCTACTTGAAATTTTGCTTAGATTACGAATCTGAAATAAAAAATAGGGGTTCTCATTTGAAATAACGAAGTTAGGTTGTGTCTGGGACACCCTGTATATCCAGGCGGATTTTAAACTACACCATCAAATTCTTTGATTTAAATTAAGGGGGGTTTACATTTAACTTTTTTTCGTAAAACCACTTTTTAACGCTCTCCCAGACGCTTGCCATGTGTTTCCGGACACCCTGTATAAGTTACCGAAAGTTACCGAAAATACAAAATTTTAGTCAAAACGGTAATTGGAATTCACTAATCAAATGATAAACAAGTTGAGATTTTAAGAAATAAAGTTAAATTAATTAAAACAACAATAAGGGATGTTAAACATAAAATATGTCAATTTAACTCCAGTTTATCTAACGAAAATTAACGACTGTAAAGCTAACTAACGATTTTAATGACGGTCTTATTGAAAATCTGACGATAACGACAGTTTCAACCAGAAATTACGATTTTATGACATTTAAAATCCGAAGATTTGAAGACAGTTAAAAACCTGACGATTTGACGACAGTTAAAAATTGGCCTAAATCTGACGATTTGGCGAGGGAGAAAACCTGACGATTTTACGTCAGTTAAACAAATCAGACGAATTTACGGCAGTTGAACACATCTGACGATTTTATGACAGTTAAACAAAGTTGACAGTCAAAAAAATCTGACGATTTGACGATAGTTAAAAAATCTGACGATTTGACGACAGTTAAAAATTGGCCTAAATCTGACGATTTGGCGAGGGGGAAAACCTGACGATTTTACGTCAATTAAACGAATCTGACGACTTTACGGTAGTTGAACAAATCAGACGATTTTATGACAGTTAAACAAATCTGACGATTTTATGACAGTTAAACAAAGTTGACAATTTGACGATAGTCAAAAAAGATCTGACGATTTGACGACACTTGAAAAATCTGACTATTTGACGACACTTGAAAAATCTGACGATTTTACGACAGTTAAAAATTGGCCTAAATCTGACGATTTAGCGAGGGGGAAAACCTGACGATTTTACGTCAGTTAAACGAATCTGACGACTTTACAGTAGTTGAACAAATCAGACGATTTTATGACAGTTAAACAAATCTGACGATTTTATGACAGTTAACAAAGTTGACCATTTGACGATAGAAAAAAATCTGACGATTTGACGACAGTTAAAAAAAATCTGACATTGGACGACAGTTAAAAATTGGCCTAAATCTGACGATTTGGCGAGGGGAAAAACCTGACGATTTTACGTCAGTTAAACGAATCTGACGAATTTACGGCAGTTGAACAAATCTGATTTTATGACAGTTAAAAAATCTGACGGTTTTACGACAGTTAAACAAATCTGACGATTTTATGACTGTTAAACAAAGCGACGATTGACGATAGTTAAAAAAATCTGACGATATGACGACAGTTAAAAATTGGCCTAAATCTGACGATTTGGCGAGGGGGAAAACCTGACGATTTTACGTCAGTTAAACGAATCTGACGAATTTACGGCAGTTGAACAAATGTGACGATTTTATGACAGTTAAAAAAATCGGACGGTTTTACGATAGTTAAACAAAGTTGACAATTTGACGATAGTAAAAAAAAAATCTGACGATTTGACGACAGTTAAATAAATCTGACGATTTTATGACAGTTAAACAAATCTGACAATTTGACAATAGTTTAAAAATCTGACGATTTGACAATAGTTAAAAAATCTGACGATTTGACGACAGTTAAAAAATTGGCCTAAATCTGACGATTTGGCGAGGGGAAAAACCTGACGATTTCACGTCAATTAAACGAATCTGACGACTTTACGGTAGTTAAACAAATCTGACAATTTTATGACAGTTAAACAAATCTGACGATTTTATGACAGTTAAACAAAGTTGACAATTTGACGATAGCCAAAAAAAAATCTGACGATTTGACGACACTTGAAAAATCTGACGATTTTACGACAGTTAAAATTGGCCTAACTCTGACGATTTGACGTGGGGGAAAACCTGACGATTTTACGTCAGTTAAACGAATCTGACGACTTTACAGTAGTTGAACAAATCAGAGATTTTATGACAGTTAAACAAATCTGACGATTTTATGACAGTTAAACAAAGTTGACAATTTGACGATAGTAAAAAAATCTGACGATTTGACGACACTTAAAAAATCCGCCGATTTTACGACAGTTAAAAATTAGCCTAAATCTGACGATTTGGCGAGGGGAAAAACCTGACGATTTTACGTCAGTTATACGAATCTGACAACTTTAGGGTAGTTGAACAATCTGAAGATTTTATGGCAGTTAAAAAAATCTTACGGTTTTACGACAGTTAAACAAAGCTGACGATTTGACAATAGTTAAAAAAATCTGACGATTTGACGACAGTTAAACAAATCTGACGATTTGACGACAGTTAATCAAATCTGACAAATCTAAAGATGAAAAATTATATAACATTTTTATTTTATTTTTAATTTTTTTAGGATGTCCAGAATATCCTTGTCTTTTAAATCTCGAATTTCCCCCTTCTGATATTTACCTACTTGATTATTTTTATTAGATCGTCTTAAATTTGTTTAAAAAATTGTCCATTTTTTGAAGTCGGAGCACTGATAAAACATGTTCAAGGGCCGAAAAGGAACTGGCTGTTCACTTTGAATTTCACCCCAACAGAAGACAACAGCGGGCGCAAGCGTGAACTTATTTCACTTTTTAAAAAAATAACTATTTTACCCATTATTTAAAAAAAATAAATAAATCAATAAAAAATAAATAATAAATAAATAAAAAAATAAACTTTTTCAGTTAAAATTTTTAATACGTTCATGAGCAAAAAATAACGTAAGGCTCTCATCTGCTCCAGTTGCTCCTTCTGTTGGATTTAATAAAAATTTTTTTTTTTTTGTGATTTTTATTAAATTTTTGAATGTTATTGCCTGATATTGAAGGGTCCTTTTGTTCCCGTTCTATATCAGAAAAGCATCATGACATGACATGAGGGAAGTCCCCTTTCAAAACCACCGAGTTAGAACGTGTTGGGGATAAAAATGAGTTTTTAATATTTATCTGGGTTTTTCCACAGGGAAGAAAGGAAAAAAAAAAGCATTTAGATGTTCTGAATTGCCTAGAAGTTTCATTTCTGCTCTATAAGTCTTAATTCACTTTTGAACCTCCTGGGGTTGGAAGTTTTCAACTTTCTTTCGCTAATGAGGGTTAAGAAAGACGTTTGTCTCAATGCACTCTGACGGAAAAAAAATTATTTCTTTTTTTTTAATTAATTTTCGCTCAAACTCCCGGAAATCGTTCGAATTCCCGTAACGATTTATAATTGGAATAATTTCCGGTGAATACGTAGTCTGGAAATAGAACCCTCCATTTTAAAAAAATCACTTTTCCTCGGGTTTAGAAAGCCCTCTCCCAAAAACAGGATTCTCACCATAAAAAGCTGGATTATAGAAGTTTCTCGGTTGGCAAAACTGTTGCGTATCCCCGGTGGGAAAGAGTTGAACTATAGTTTGAGGGAGAAAAGAGAGTATTGTGTCGCCATTAGGCGCTTCCCCTTAATTTCCCTGGGCTTCCCATTATTAGGTGTTCAAAATGAAACTCAGCCACAGAGTAAATTTGAATTTTGTAGATTTTAGCCGAGTTTCATTTTGTACACCTAGTAGTTCATTTTTTCAAAATTTTAAACATTTTAGGCGTTCAAGTCCATCATAAGTTGACCTTTTCCGTGTAAGAAGGTTATTGAAGTATAACCGTTAAGAAGGTTAATTTTTATAGGCTTGTAAATCGTAAACCGTTACAGATATTGAAAAAATGCACTAAATAAAATCTGTTGGAAATTTAATTCTCTTTAATTTTTATTCTATTCATTTTTTCTCTAGGACGCACTGTTTTCAAGATAAATTTATTTTAAAAAAAATTATTTTCCGAAAATGATGCATCCTAGAAAAAATAAAAAATTGCAAATTTATAGAGAATTAAATTTCCTACAAGTTTTATTTATTAGGTGTACAAAATGAATCTCAGCCACAGGGTAAATTTGAATTTTGTAGATTTTAGCCGAGTTTCATTTTGTACACCTAATATTTCTCTCCTTTTTTATGGTGTCGTTTTTGAGACTTTTGTAATAGTTTGGACCAACCGCAGTTTGAAACTTGGACCTGAAGGATTTTTCCGGCAAATCTGAAGTCATCTGACGTCAAATTTGAAGTACAAATCCTTCTGCGCATGCTCCAGGTGTTTCAAACTAAGAACAAAGCTAATAGAAAATTATGTTCACAACTTGGTTGAAGTTTCCCCAAAGAAAATGGTATTAACGTCTTTTACGTGTCTCGACCACTTTAAAATTCCCTTTTACAGTCGACCCCTTTTGAAGGATTAAAAATTTTATAATTTATATTAAAACTGCTGAATACTTTGTAGCAGGTGGCTTAATTAAACGACTCAATCTTAGCGGAAAACCGCCGGTTTCCGTGAGAGGACTTAAAAGCCCGACCTACCCCCCTCCTTTGCTTCGCCGCTTATAAAGCTCCTCTTATATTATGCGCTTATTTCCTTTCGCTATCAGATTCCCATAACTTGTGATCCGTTTTACCCACGCGGATTATGGAATTTGTTTAAAGAGTCTAATTAATTAATATTTAGGTCATCTTTTTTCGATGTAAACGTCCGAAACTATGAATGCCAGGTAATGATATGAGTTTGAGGTTCAACTCAGAGTCTAATTGAGAACTACATATCAACTACAAATGGTGGTAGAAGCTGCAATTTAAAATGATTTTGTAATTTTGAGTTGTGAAAAAAAATTACCCCTCATTTTCTTGTTAGTTACGTATTATACTCCTTGATGGAAGGAGAGCTTAGACTAAAATAACCGGAAATACTGCAGAAAGGAAGTTTCTAGGTCTAAAAGCTAAGAAAATATCAAAATCTGGTAAAAAGAGTCTCCTGGCTTAAAAAAAAAAGTGCGTTTACCGCCCGAAAAACCATCGGAAACTCTCGAATACCATAAAAATGATGGTTTCTGAAGCGGAAATCGAGGAAACCGTTCAGAAAAATAAGAACTTCCTTATTCAAAAAACGTTCAAAAATTTGTTTAAGTGAAAGATTATCTGCCGAAAAGCCTATGGAAACTCTCCCCATAAAAAAAATTAGGTAGATTTCGAAAAAGATATAGACCAATAGAAGGCTCTAGAATGGTTTAAGCCATTCCCGCAGTCCAATAGAATGCTCTAGAATTGGTTTAAGCCACTCCCTCAGTCCAATAGAAGGCTCTAGAATGGTTTAAGCCACTCCCTCAGTCCAATAGAAGGCTCTAGAATGGTTTAAGCCACTCCCTCAGTCCAATAGAAGGCTCTAGAATGGTTTAAGCCACTCCCTCAGTCCAATAGAAGGCTCTAGAATGGTTTAAGCCACTCCCTCAGACCAATAGAAGGCTCTAGAATGGTTTAAGCCACTCCCTCAGTCCAATAGAAGGCTCTAGAATGGTTTAAGCCACTCCCTCAGACCAATAGAAGGCTCTAGAATGGTTTAAGCCACTCCCTCAGACCAATAGAAGGCTCTAGAATGGTTTAAGCCACTCCCTCAGACCAATAGAAGGCTCTAGAATGTTTAAGCCACTCCCTCAGACCAATAGAAGGCTCTAGAATGTTTAAGCCACTCCCTCAGACCAATAGAAGGCTCTAGAATGGTTTAAGCCACTCCCTCAGACCAATAGAAGGCTCTAGAATGGTTTAAGCCACTCCCTCAGTCCAATAGAAGGCTCTAGAATGGTTTAAGCCACTCCCTCAGTCCAATAGAAGGCTCTAGAATGGTTTAAGCCACTCCCTCAGTCCAATAGAAGGCTCTAGAATGGTTTAAGCCACTCCCTCAGTCCAATAGAAGGCTCTAGAATGGTTTAAGCCACTCCCTCAGTCCAATAGAAGGCTCTAGAATGGTTTAAGCCACTCCCTCAGTCCAATAGAAGGCTCTAGAATGGTTTAAGCCACTCCCTCAGACCAATAGAAGGCTCTAGAATGGTTTAAGCCACTCCCTCAGACCAATAGAAGGCTCTAGAATGGTTTAAGCCACTCCCTCAGACCAATAGAAGGCTCTAGAATGGTTTAAGCCACTCCCTCAGACCAATAGAAGGCTCTAGAATGGTTTAAGCCACTCCCTCAGACCAATAGAAGGCTCTAGAATGGTTTAAGCCACTCCCTCAGACCAATAGAAGGCTCTAGAATGGTTTAAGCCACTCCCTCAGTCCAATAGAAGGCTCTAGAATGGTTTAAGCCACTCCCTCAGTCCAATAGAAGGCTCTAGAATGGTTTAAGCCACTCCCTCAGTCCAATAGAAGGCTCTAGAATGGTTTAAGCCACTCCCTCAGTCCAATAGAAGGCTCTAGAATGGTTTAAGCCACTCCCTCAGACCAATAGAAGGCTCTAGAATGGTTTAAGCCACTCCCTCAGTCCAATAGAAGGCTCTAGAATGGTTTAAGCCACTCCCTCAGACCAATAGAAGGCTCTAGAATGGTTTAAGCCACTCCTCAGTCCAATAGAAGGCTCTAGAATGGTTTAAGCCACTCCCTCAGTCCAATAGAAGGCTCTAGAATGGTTTAAGCCACTCCCTCAGTCCAATAGAAGGCTCTAGAATGGTTTAAGCCACTCCTCAGACCAATAGAAGGCTCTAGAATGGTTTAAGCCACTCCCTCAGACCAATAGAAGGCTCTAGAATGGTTTAAGCCACTCCCTCAGTCCAATAGAAGGCTCTAGAATGGTTTAAGCCACTCCCTCAGTCCAATAGAAGGCTCTAGAATGGTTTAAGCCACTCCCTCAGACCAATAGAAGGCTCTAGAATGGTTTAAGCCACTCCCTCAGACCAATAGAAGGCTCTAGAATGGTTTAAGCCACTCCCTCAGACCAATAGAAGGCTCTAGAATGGTTTAAGCCACTCCCTCAGACCAATAGAAGGCTCTAGAATGTTTAAGCCACTCCTCAGACCAATAGAAGGCTCTAGAATGGTTTAAGCCACTCCTCAGTCCAATAGAAGGCTCTAGAATGGTTTAAGCCACTCCCTCAGTCCAATAGAAGGCTCTAGAATGTTTAAGCCACTCCCTCAGACCAATAGAAGGCTCTAGAATGTTTAAGCCACTCCCTCAGACCAATAGAAGGCTCTAGAATGTTTAAGCCACTCCCTCAGTCCAATAGAAGGCTCTAGAATTTTAAGCCACTCCCTCAGTCCAATAGAAGGCTCTAGAATTTAAGCCACTCCCTCAGTCCAATAGAAGGCTCTAGAATGGTTTAAGCCACTCCCTCAGACCAATAGAAGGCTCTAGAATGGTTTAAGCCACTCCCTCAGTCCAATAGAAGGCTCTAGAATGGTTTAAGCCACTCCCTCAGACCAATAGAAGGCTCTAGAATGGTTTAAGCCACTCCCTCAGACCAATAGAAGGCTCTAGAATGGTTTAAGCCACTCCCTCACCAATAGAAGGCTCTAGAATGGTTTAAGCCACTCCCTCAGACCAATAGAAGGCTCTAGAATGGTTTAAGCCACTCCCTCAGTCCAATAGAAGGCTCTAGAATGGTTTAAGCCACTCCCTCAGACCAATAGAAGGCTCTAGAATGGTTTAAGCCACTCCCTCAGACCAATAGAAGGCTCTAGAATGGTTTAAGCCACTCCCTCAGTCCAATAGAAGGCTCTAGAATGGTTTAAGCCACTCCCTCAGTCCAATAGAAGGCTCTAGAATGGTTTAAGCCACTCCCTCAGTCCAATAGAAGGCTCTAGAATGGTTTAAGCCACTCCCTCAGACCAATAGAAGGCTCTAGAATGGTTTAAGCCACTCCCTCAGTCCAATAGAAGGCTCTAGAATGGTTAAGCCACTCCCTCAGACCAATAGAAGGCTCTAGAATGGTTTAAGCCACTCCCTCAGACCAATAGAAGGCTCTAGAATGGTTTAAGCCACTCCCTCAGACCAATAGAAGGCTCTAGAATGGTTTAAGCCACTCCCTCAGACCAATAGAAGGCTCTAGAATGGTTTAAGCCACTCCCTCAGACCAATAGAAGGCTCTAGAATGGTTTAAGCCACTCCCTCAGACCAATAGAAGGCTCTAGAATGGTTTAAGCCACTCCCTCAGTCCAATAGAAGGCTCTAGAATGGTTTAAGCCACTCCCTCAGTCCAATAGAAGGCTCTAGAATGGTTTAAGCCACTCCCTCAGTCCAATAGAAGGCTCTAGAATGTTTAAGCCACTCCCTCAGTCCAATAGAAGGCTCTAGAATGGTTTAAGCCACTCCCTCAGTCCAATAGAAGGCTCTAGAATGGTTTAAGCCACTCCCTCAGTCCAATAGAAGGCTCTAGAATGGTTTAAGCCACTCCCTCAGACCAATAGAAGGCTCTAGAATGTTTAAGCCACTCCCTCAGACCAATAGAAGGCTCTAGAATGGTTTAAGCCACTCCTCAGTCCAATAGAAGGCTCTAGAATGGTTTAAGCCACTCCCTCAGTCCAATAGAAGGCTCTAGAATGGTTTAAGCCACTCCCTCAGACCAATAGAAGGCTCTAGAATGGTTTAAGCCACTCCCTCAGACCAATAGAAGGCTCTAGAATGGTTTAAGCCACTCCCTCAGACCAATAGAAGGCTCTAGAATGGTTTAAGCCACTCCCTCAGTCCAATAGAAGGCTCTAGAATGGTTTAAGCCACTCCCTCAGACCAATAGAAGGCTCTAGAATGGTTTAAGCCACTCCCTCAGACCAATAGAAGGCTCTAGAATGGTTTAAGCCACTCCCTCAGTCCAATAGAAGGCTCTAGAATGGTTTAAGCCACTCCCTCAGTCCAATAGAAGGCTCTAGAATGTTTAAGCCACTCCCTCAGACCAATAGAAGGCTCTAGAATGTTTAAGCCACTCCCTCAGACCAATAGAAGGCTCTAGAATGTTTAAGCCACTCCCTCAGACCAATAGAAGGCTCTAGAATTTTAAGCCACTCCCTCAGTCCAATAGAAGGCTCTAGAATTTTAAGCCACTCCCTCAGTCCAATAGAAGGCTCTAGAATGTTTAAGCCACTCCCTCAGACCAATAGAAGGCTCTAGAATGGTTTAAGCCACTCCCTCAGACCAATAGAAGGCTCTAGAATGGTTTAAGCCACTCCCTCAGTCCAATAGAAGGCTCTAGAATGTTTAAGCCACTCCCTCAGACCAATAGAAGGCTCTAGAATGGTTTAAGCCACTCCCTCAGACCAATAGAAGGCTCTAGAATGGTTTAAGCCACTCCCTCAGACCAATAGAAGGCTCTAGAATGGTTTAAGCCACTCCCTCAGACCAATAGAAGGCTCTAGAATGGTTTAAGCCACTCCCTCAGTCCAATAGAAGGCTCTAGAATGGTTTAAGCCACTCCCTCAGACCAATAGAAGGCTCTAGAATGGTTTAAGCCACTCCCTCAGACCAATAGAAGGCTCTAGAATGGTTTAAGCCACTCCCTCAGTCCAATAGAAGGCTCTAGAATGGTTTAAGCCACTCCCTCAGTCCAATAGAAGGCTCTAGAATGGTTTAAGCCACTCCCTCAGTCCAATAGAAGGCTCTAGAATGGTTTAAGCCACTCCCTCAGTCCAATAGAAGGCTCTAGAATGGTTTAAGCCACTCCCTCAGTCCAATAGAAGGCTCTAGAATGGTTTAAGCCACTCCCTCAGTCCAATAGAAGGCTCTAGAATGGTTTAAGCCACTCCCTCAGTCCAATAGAAGGCTCTAGAATGGTTTAAGCCACTCCCTCAGTCCAATAGAAGGCTCTAGAATGGTTTAAGCCACTCCCTCAGACCAATAGAAGGCTCTAGAATGGTTTAAGCCACTCCCTCAGACCAATAGAAGGCTCTAGAATGGTTTAAGCCACTCCCTCAGTCCAATAGAAGGCTCTAGAATGGTTTAAGCCACTCCCTCAGACCAATAGAAGGCTCTAGAATGGTTTAAGCCACTCCCTCAGACCAATAGAAGGCTCTAGAATGGTTTAAGCCACTCCCTCAGACCAATAGAAGGCTCTAGAATGGTTTAAGCCACTCCCTCAGACCAATAGAAGGCTCTAGAATGGTTTAAGCCACTCCCTCAGACCAATAGAAGGCTCTAGAATGGTTTAAGCCACTCCCTCAGACCAATAGAAGGCTCTAGAATGGTTTAAGCCACTCCCTCAGACCAATAGAAGGCTCTAGAATGGTTTAAGCCACTCCTCAGTCCAATAGAAGGCTCTAGAATGGTTTAAGCCACTCCCTCAGACCAATAGAAGGCTCTAGAATGGTTTAAGCCACTCCCTCAGACCAATAGAAGGCTCTAGAATGGTTTAAGCCACTCCCTCAGACCAATAGAAGGCTCTAGAATGGTTTAAGCCACTCCCTCAGTCCAATAGAAGGCTCTAGAATGGTTTAAGCCACTCCCTCAGTCCAATAGAAGGCTCTAGAATGGTTTAAGCCACTCCCTCAGTCCAATAGAAGGCTCTAGAATGGTTTAAGCCACTCCCTCAGACCAATAGAAGGCTCTAGAATGGTTTAAGCCACTCCCTCAGACCAATAGAAGGCTCTAGAATGGTTTAAGCCACTCCCTCAGACCAATAGAAGGCTCTAGAATGGTTTAAGCCACTCCCTCAGACCAATAGAAGGCTCTAGAATGGTTTAAGCCACTCCCTCAGACCAATAGAAGGCTCTAGAATGGTTTAAGCCACTCCCTCAGACCAATAGAAGGCTCTAGAATGTTTAAGCCACTCCCTCAGACCAATAGAAGGCTCTAGAATGGTTTAAGCCACTCCCTCAGTCCAATAGAAGGCTCTAGAATGGTTTAAGCCACTCCCTCAGTCCAATAGAAGGCTCTAGAATGGTTTAAGCCACTCCCTCAGTCCAATAGAAGGCTCTAGAATGGTTTAAGCCACTCCCTCAGACCAATAGAAGGCTCTAGAATGGTTTAAGCCACTCCCTCAGTCCAATAGAAGGCTCTAGAATGGTTTAAGCCACTCCCTCAGTCCAATAGAAGGCTCTAGAATGGTTTAAGCCACTCCCTCAGACCAATAGAAGGCTCTAGAATGGTTTAAGCCACTCCCTCAGACCAATAGAAGGCTCTAGAATGGTTTAAGCCACTCCCTCAGACCAATAGAAGGCTCTAGAATGGTTTAAGCCACTCCCTCAGACCAATAGAAGGCTCTAGAATGGTTTAAGCCACTCCCTCAGACCAATAGAAGGCTCTAGAATGGTTTAAGCCACTCCCTCAGACCAATAGAAGGCTCTAGAATGGTTTAAGCCACTCCCTCAGTCCAATAGAAGGCTCTAGAATGGTTTAAGCCACTCCCTCAGTCCAATAGAAGGCTCTAGAATGGTTTAAGCCACTCCCTCAGTCCAATAGAAGGCTCTAGAATGGTTTAAGCCACTCCCTCAGACCAATAGAAGGCTCTAGAATGGTTTAAGCCACTCCCTCAGTCCAATAGAAGGCTCTAGAATGGTTTAAGCCACTCCCTCAGACCAATAGAAGGCTCTAGAATGGTTTAAGCCACTCCCTCAGTCCAATAGAAGGCTCTAGAATGGTTTAAGCCACTCCCTCAGACCAATAGAAGGCTCTAGAATGGTTTAAGCCACTCCCTCAGACCAATAGAAGGCTCTAGAATGGTTTAAGCCACTCCCTCAGTCCAATAGAAGGCTCTAGAATGGTTTAAGCCACTCCCTCAGACCAATAGAAGGCTCTAGAATGGTTTAAGCCACTCCCTCAGACCAATAGAAGGCTCTAGAATGGTTTAAGCCACTCCCTCAGACCAATAGAAGGCTCTAGAATGGTTTAAGCCACTCCCTCAGTCCAATAGAAGGCTCTAGAATGGTTTAAGCCACTCCCTCAGTCCAATAGAAGGCTCTAGAATGGTTTAAGCCACTCCCTCAGACCAATAGAAGGCTCTAGAATGGTTTAAGCCACTCCCTCAGACCAATAGAAGGCTCTAGAATGGTTTAAGCCACTCCCTCACCAATAGAAGGCTCTAGAATGGTTTAAGCCACTCCCTCAGACCAATAGAAGGCTCTAGAATGGTTTAAGCCACTCCCTCAGTCCAATAGAAGGCTCTAGAATGGTTTAAGCCACTCCCTCAGTCCAATAGAAGGCTCTAGAATGGTTTAAGCCACTCCCTCAGACCAATAGAAGGCTCTAGAATGGTTTAAGCCACTCCCTCAGTCCAATAGAAGGCTCTAGAATGTTTAAGCCACTCCCTCAGACCAATAGAAGGCTCTAGAATGGTTTAAGCCACTCCCTCAGACCAATAGAAGGCTCTAGAATGGTTTAAGCCACTCCCTCAGTCCAATAGAAGGCTCTAGAATGGTTTAAGCCACTCCCTCAGACCAATAGAAGGCTCTAGAATGGTTTAAGCCACTCCCTCAGACCAATAGAAGGCTCTAGAATGGTTTAAGCCACTCCCTCAGTCCAATAGAAGGCTCTAGAATGGTTTAAGCCACTCCCTCAGACCAATAGAAGGCTCTAGAATGGTTTAAGCCACTCCCTCAGTCCAATAGAAGGCTCTAGAATGGTTTAAGCCACTCCCTCAGTCCAATAGAAGGCTCTAGAATGGTTTAAGCCACTCCCTCAGACCAATAGAAGGCTCTAGAATGGTTTAAGCCACTCCCTCAGTCCAATAGAAGGCTCTAGAATGGTTTAAGCCACTCCCTCAGACCAATAGAAGGCTCTAGAATGGTTTAAGCCACTCCCTCAGACCAATAGAAGGCTCTAGAATGGTTTAAGCCACTCCCTCAGTCCAATAGAAGGCTCTAGAATGGTTTAAGCCACTCCCTCAGACCAATAGAAGGCTCTAGAATGGTTTAAGCCACTCCCTCAGACCAATAGAAGGCTCTAGAATGGTTTAAGCCACTCCCTCAGTCCAATAGAAGGCTCTAGAATGGTTTAAGCCACTCCCTCAGTCCAATAGAAGGCTCTAGAATGGTTTAAGCCACTCCCTCAGACCAATAGAAGGCTCTAGAATGGTTTAAGCCACTCCCTCAGACCAATAGAAGGCTCTAGAATGGTTTAAGCCACTCCCTCAGACCAATAGAAGGCTCTAGAATGGTTTAAGCCACTCCCTCAGACCAATAGAAGGCTCTAGAATGGTTTAAGCCACTCCCTCAGACCAATAGAAGGCTCTAGAATGGTTTAAGCCACTCCCTCAGACCAATAGAAGGCTCTAGAATGGTTTAAGCCACTCCCTCAGTCCAATAGAAGGCTCTAGAATGGTTTAAGCCACTCCCTCAGTCCAATAGAAGGCTCTAGAATGGTTTAAGCCACTCCCTCAGTCCAATAGAAGGCTCTAGAATGGTTTAAGCCACTCCCTCAGACCAATAGAAGGCTCTAGAATGGTTTAAGCCACTCCCTCAGACCAATAGAAGGCTCTAGAATGGTTTAAGCCACTCCCTCAGTCCAATAGAAGGCTCTAGAATGGTTTAAGCCACTCCCTCAGACCAATAGAAGGCTCTAGAATGGTTTAAGCCACTCCCTCAGTCCAATAGAAGGCTCTAGAATGGTTTAAGCCACTCCCTCAGTCCAATAGAAGGCTCTAGAATGGTTTAAGCCACTCCCTCAGACCAATAGAAGGCTCTAGAATGGTTTAAGCCACTCCCTCAGACCAATAGAAGGCTCTAGAATGGTTTAAGCCACTCCCTCAGACCAATAGAAGGCTCTAGAATGGTTTAAGCCACTCCCTCAGACCAATAGAAGGCTCTAGAATGGTTTAAGCCACTCCCTCAGTCCAATAGAAGGCTCTAGAATGGTTTAAGCCACTCCCTCAGTCCAATAGAAGGCTCTAGAATGGTTTAAGCCACTCCCTCAGACCAATAGAAGGCTCTAGAATGGTTTAAGCCACTCCCTCAGTCCAATAGAAGGCTCTAGAATGGTTTAAGCCACTCCCTCAGTCCAATAGAAGGCTCTAGAATGGTTTAAGCCACTCCCTCAGACCAATAGAAGGCTCTAGAATGGTTTAAGCCACTCCCTCAGACCAATAGAAGGCTCTAGAATGGTTTAAGCCACTCCCTCAGACCAATAGAAGGCTCTAGAATGGTTTAAGCCACTCCCTCAGTCCAATAGAAGGCTCTAGAATGGTTTAAGCCACTCCCTCAGACCAATAGAAGGCTCTAGAATGGTTTAAGCCACTCCCTCAGACCAATAGAAGGCTCTAGAATGGTTTAAGCCACTCCCTCAGTCCAATAGAAGGCTCTAGAATGGTTTAAGCCACTCCCTCAGTCCAATAGAAGGCTCTAGAATGTTTAAGCCACTCCCTCAGACCAATAGAAGGCTCTAGAATGGTTTAAGCCACTCCCTCAGACCAATAGAAGGCTCTAGAATGGTTTAAGCCACTCCCTCAGACCAATAGAAGGCTCTAGAATGGTTTAAGCCACTCCCTCAGACCAATAGAAGGCTCTAGAATGGTTTAAGCCACTCCCTCAGTCCAATAGAAGGCTCTAGAATGGTTTAAGCCACTCCCTCAGTCCAATAGAAGGCTCTAGAATGGTTTAAGCCACTCCCTCAGACCAATAGAAGGCTCTAGAATGGTTTAAGCCACTCCCTCAGACCAATAGAAGGCTCTAGAATGGTTTAAGCCACTCCCTCAGTCCAATAGAAGGCTCTAGAATGGTTTAAGCCACTCCCTCAGTCCAATAGAAGGCTCTAGAATGGTTTAAGCCACTCCCTCAGACCAATAGAAGGCTC
Organism: Orius insidiosus; assembly: GCA_014119065.1. Taxonomy (NCBI): domain Eukaryota; kingdom Metazoa; phylum Arthropoda; class Insecta; order Hemiptera; family Anthocoridae; genus Orius; species Orius insidiosus. The sequence goes on along the minus strand of JACGAQ010002149.1, from coordinate 22,586 downwards.
TAGAATGGTTTAAGCCACTCCCTCAGTCCAATAGAAGGCTCTAGAATGGTTTAAGCCACTCCCTCAGACCAATAGAAGGCTCTAGAATGGTTTAAGCCACTCCCTCAGTCCAATAGAAGGCTCTAGAATGGTTTAAGCCACTCCCTCAGTCCAATAGAAGGCTCTAGAATGGTTTAAGCCACTCCCTCAGACCAATAGAAGGCTCTAGAATGGTTTAAGCCACTCCCTCAGACCAATAGAAGGCTCTAGAATGGTTTAAGCCACTCCCTCAGACCAATAGAAGGCTCTAGAATGGTTTAAGCCACTCCCTCAGACCAATAGAAGGCTCTAGAATGGTTTAAGCCACTCCCTCAGACCAATAGAAGGCTCTAGAATGGTTTAAGCCACTCCCTCAGACCAATAGAAGGCTCTAGAATGGTTTAAGCCACTCCCTCAGACCAATAGAAGGCTCTAGAATGGTTTAAGCCACTCCCTCAGACCAATAGAAGGCTCTAGAATGGTTTAAGCCACTCCCTCAGACCAATAGAAGGCTCTAGAATGGTTTAAGCCACTCCCTCAGACCAATAGAAGGCTCTAGAATGGTTTAAGCCACTCCCTCAGACCAATAGAAGGCTCTAGAATGGTTTAAGCCACTCCCTCAGACCAATAGAAGGCTCTAGAATGGTTTAAGCCACTCCCTCAGTCCAATAGAAGGCTCTAGAATGGTTTAAGCCACTCCCTCAGACCAATAGAAGGCTCTAGAATGGTTTAAGCCACTCCCTCAGACCAATAGAAGGCTCTAGAATGGTTTAAGCCACTCCCTCAGTCCAATAGAAGGCTCTAGAATGGTTTAAGCCACTCCCTCAGACCAATAGAAGGCTCTAGAATGGTTTAAGCCACTCCCTCACCAATAGAAGGCTCTAGAATGGTTTAAGCCACTCCCTCAGACCAATAGAAGGCTCTAGAATGGTTTAAGCCACTCCCTCAGACCAATAGAAGGCTCTAGAATGGTTTAAGCCACTCCCTCAGTCCAATAGAAGGCTCTAGAATGGTTTAAGCCACTCCCTCAGTCCAATAGAAGGCTCTAGAATGGTTTAAGCCACTCCCTCAGTCCAATAGAAGGCTCTAGAATGGTTTAAGCCACTCCCTCAGACCAATAGAAGGCTCTAGAATGGTTTAAGCCACTCCCTCAGTCCAATAGAAGGCTCTAGAATGGTTTAAGCCACTCCCTCAGTCCAATAGAAGGCTCTAGAATGGTTTAAGCCACTCCCTCAGACCAATAGAAGGCTCTAGAATGGTTTAAGCCACTCCCTCACCAATAGAAGGCTCTAGAATGGTTTAAGCCACTCCCTCAGTCCAATAGAAGGCTCTAGAATGGTTTAAGCCACTCCCTCAGACCAATAGAAGGCTCTAGAATGGTTTAAGCCACTCCCTCAGACCAATAGAAGGCTCTAGAATGGTTTAAGCCACTCCCTCAGTCCAATAGAAGGCTCTAGAATGGTTTAAGCCACTCCCTCAGACCAATAGAAGGCTCTAGAATGGTTTAAGCCACTCCCTCAGACCAATAGAAGGCTCTAGAATGGTTTAAGCCACTCCCTCAGACCAATAGAAGGCTCTAGAATGGTTTAAGCCACTCCCTCAGTCCAATAGAAGGCTCTAGAATGGTTTAAGCCACTCCCTCAGTCCAATAGAAGGCTCTAGAATGGTTTAAGCCACTCCCTCAGTCCAATAGAAGGCTCTAGAATGGTTTAAGCCACTCCCTCAGACCAATAGAAGGCTCTAGAATGGTTTAAGCCACTCCCTCAGACCAATAGAAGGCTCTAGAATGGTTTAAGCCACTCCCTCAGACCAATAGAAGGCTCTAGAATGGTTTAAGCCACTCCCTCAGACCAATAGAAGGCTCTAGAATGGTTTAAGCCACTCCCTCAGTCCAATAGAAGGCTCTAGAATGGTTTAAGCCACTCCCTCAGACCAATAGAAGGCTCTAGAATGGTTTAAGCCACTCCCTCAGTCCAATAGAAGGCTCTAGAATGGTTTAAGCCACTCCCTCAGACCAATAGAAGGCTCTAGAATGGTTTAAGCCACTCCCTCAGACCAATAGAAGGCTCTAGAATGGTTTAAGCCACTCCCTCAGTCCAATAGAAGGCTCTAGAATGGTTTAAGCCACTCCCTCAGACCAATAGAAGGCTCTAGAATGGTTTAAGCCACTCCCTCAGTCCAATAGAAGGCTCTAGAATGGTTTAAGCCACTCCCTCAGACCAATAGAAGGCTCTAGAATGGTTTAAGCCACTCCCTCAGACCAATAGAAGGCTCTAGAATGGTTTAAGCCACTCCCTCAGACCAATAGAAGGCTCTAGAATGGTTTAAGCCACTCCCTCAGTCCAATAGAAGGCTCTAGAATGGTTTAAGCCACTCCCTCAGTCCAATAGAAGGCTCTAGAATGGTTTAAGCCACTCCCTCAGACCAATAGAAGGCTCTAGAATGGTTTAAGCCACTCCCTCAGTCCAATAGAAGGCTCTAGAATGGTTTAAGCCACTCCCTCACCAATAGAAGGCTCTAGAATGGTTTAAGCCACTCCCTCAGACCAATAGAAGGCTCTAGAATGGTTTAAGCCACTCCCTCAGTCCAATAGAAGGCTCTAGAATGGTTTAAGCCACTCCCTCAGACCAATAGAAGGCTCTAGAATGGTTTAAGCCACTCCCTCAGACCAATAGAAGGCTCTAGAATGGTTTAAGCCACTCCCTCAGTCCAATAGAAGGCTCTAGAATGGTTTAAGCCACTCCCTCAGACCAATAGAAGGCTCTAGAATGGTTTAAGCCACTCCCTCAGACCAATAGAAGGCTCTAGAATGGTTTAAGCCACTCCCTCAGACCAATAGAAGGCTCTAGAATGGTTTAAGCCACTCCCTCAGACCAATAGAAGGCTCTAGAATGGTTTAAGCCACTCCCTCAGTCCAATAGAAGGCTCTAGAATGGTTTAAGCCACTCCCTCAGACCAATAGAAGGCTCTAGAATGGTTTAAGCCACTCCCTCACCAATAGAAGGCTCTAGAATGGTTTAAGCCACTCCCTCAGTCCAATAGAAGGCTCTAGAATGGTTTAAGCCACTCCCTCAGTCCAATAGAAGGCTCTAGAATGGTTTAAGCCACTCCCTCAGACCAATAGAAGGCTCTAGAATGGTTTAAGCCACTCCCTCAGTCCAATAGAAGGCTCTAGAATGGTTTAAGCCACTCCCTCAGTCCAATAGAAGGCTCTAGAATGGTTTAAGCCACTCCCTCAGTCCAATAGAAGGCTCTAGAATGGTTTAAGCCACTCCCTCAGACCAATAGAAGGCTCTAGAATGGTTTAAGCCACTCCCTCAGACCAATAGAAGGCTCTAGAATGGTTTAAGCCACTCCCTCAGTCCAATAGAAGGCTCTAGAATGGTTTAAGCCACTCCCTCAGACCAATAGAAGGCTCTAGAATGGTTTAAGCCACTCCCTCAGACCAATAGAAGGCTCTAGAATGGTTTAAGCCACTCCCTCAGTCCAATAGAAGGCTCTAGAATGGTTTAAGCCACTCCCTCAGACCAATAGAAGGCTCTAGAATGGTTTAAGCCACTCCCTCACCAATAGAAGGCTCTAGAATGGTTTAAGCCACTCCCTCAGACCAATAGAAGGCTCTAGAATGGTTTAAGCCACTCCCTCAGACCAATAGAAGGCTCTAGAATGGTTTAAGCCACTCCCTCAGTCCAATAGAAGGCTCTAGAATGGTTTAAGCCACTCCCTCACCAATAGAAGGCTCTAGAATGGTTTAAGCCACTCCCTCAGTCCAATAGAAGGCTCTAGAATGGTTTAAGCCACTCCCTCAGTCCAATAGAAGGCTCTAGAATGGTTTAAGCCACTCCCTCAGACCAATAGAAGGCTCTAGAATGGTTTAAGCCACTCCCTCAGTCCAATAGAAGGCTCTAGAATGGTTTAAGCCACTCCCTCACCAATAGAAGGCTCTAGAATGGTTTAAGCCACTCCCTCAGTCCAATAGAAGGCTCTAGAATGGTTTAAGCCACTCCCTCAGTCCAATAGAAGGCTCTAGAATGGTTTAAGCCACTCCCTCAGACCAATAGAAGGCTCTAGAATGGTTTAAGCCACTCCCTCAGTCCAATAGAAGGCTCTAGAATGGTTTAAGCCACTCCCTCAGACCAATAGAAGGCTCTAGAATGGTTTAAGCCACTCCCTCACCAATAGAAGGCTCTAGAATGGTTTAAGCCACTCCCTCAGACCAATAGAAGGCTCTAGAATGGTTTAAGCCACTCCCTCAGACCAATAGAAGGCTCTAGAATGGTTTAAGCCACTCCCTCAGTCCAATAGAAGGCTCTAGAATGGTTTAAGCCACTCCCTCAGACCAATAGAAGGCTCTAGAATGGTTTAAGCCACTCCCTCAGACCAATAGAAGGCTCTAGAATGGTTTAAGCCACTCCCTCAGTCCAATAGAAGGCTCTAGAATGGTTTAAGCCACTCCCTCAGACCAATAGAAGGCTCTAGAATGGTTTAAGCCACTCCCTCAGACCAATAGAAGGCTCTAGAATGGTTTAAGCCACTCCCTCAGACCAATAGAAGGCTCTAGAATGGTTTAAGCCACTCCCTCACCAATAGAAGGCTCTAGAATGGTTTAAGCCACTCCCTCAGTCCAATAGAAGGCTCTAGAATGGTTTAAGCCACTCCCTCAGACCAATAGAAGGCTCTAGAATGGTTTAAGCCACTCCCTCAGACCAATAGAAGGCTCTAGAATGGTTTAAGCCACTCCCTCAGACCAATAGAAGGCTCTAGAATGGTTTAAGCCACTCCCTCAGTCCAATAGAAGGCTCTAGAATGGTTTAAGCCACTCCCTCAGACCAATAGAAGGCTCTAGAATGGTTTAAGCCACTCCCTCAGACCAATAGAAGGCTCTAGAATGGTTTAAGCCACTCCCTCAGACCAATAGAAGGCTCTAGAATGGTTTAAGCCACTCCCTCAGACCAATAGAAGGCTCTAGAATGGTTTAAGCCACTCCCTCAGACCAATAGAAGGCTCTAGAATGGTTTAAGCCACTCCCTCAGTCCAATAGAAGGCTCTAGAATGGTTTAAGCCACTCCCTCAGACCAATAGAAGGCTCTAGAATGGTTTAAGCCACTCCCTCAGTCCAATAGAAGGCTCTAGAATGGTTTAAGCCACTCCCTCAGTCCAATAGAAGGCTCTAGAATGGTTTAAGCCACTCCCTCAGTCCAATAGAAGGCTCTAGAATGGTTTAAGCCACTCCCTCAGACCAATAGAAGGCTCTAGAATGGTTTAAGCCACTCCCTCAGTCCAATAGAAGGCTCTAGAATGGTTTAAGCCACTCCCTCAGACCAATAGAAGGCTCTAGAATGGTTTAAGCCACTCCCTCAGACCAATAGAAGGCTCTAGAATGGTTTAAGCCACTCCCTCAGACCAATAGAAGGCTCTAGAATGGTTTAAGCCACTCCCTCAGACCAATAGAAGGCTCTAGAATGGTTTAAGCCACTCCCTCAGTCCAATAGAAGGCTCTAGAATGGTTTAAGCCACTCCCTCAGTCCAATAGAAGGCTCTAGAATGGTTTAAGCCACTCCCTCAGTCCAATAGAAGGCTCTAGAATGGTTTAAGCCACTCCCTCAGTCCAATAGAAGGCTCTAGAATGGTTTAAGCCACTCCCTCAGTCCAATAGAAGGCTCTAGAATGGTTTAAGCCACTCCCTCAGTCCAATAGAAGGCTCTAGAATGGTTTAAGCCACTCCCTCACCAATAGAAGGCTCTAGAATGGTTTAAGCCACTCCCTCAGTCCAATAGAAGGCTCTAGAATGGTTTAAGCCACTCCCTCAGACCAATAGAAGGCTCTAGAATGGTTTAAGCCACTCCCTCAGTCCAATAGAAGGCTCTAGAATGGTTTAAGCCACTCCCTCAGTCCAATAGAAGGCTCTAGAATGGTTTAAGCCACTCCCTCAGACCAATAGAAGGCTCTAGAATGGTTTAAGCCACTCCCTCAGACCAATAGAAGGCTCTAGAATGGTTTAAGCCACTCCCTCAGTCCAATAGAAGGCTCTAGAATGGTTTAAGCCACTCCCTCAGTCCAATAGAAGGCTCTAGAATGGTTTAAGCCACTCCCTCAGTCCAATAGAAGGCTCTAGAATGGTTTAAGCCACTCCCTCAGACCAATAGAAGGCTCTAGAATGGTTTAAGCCACTCCCTCAGACCAATAGAAGGCTCTAGAATGGTTTAAGCCACTCCCTCAGTCCAATAGAAGGCTCTAGAATGTTTAAGCCACTCCCTCAGAATAGAAGGCTCTAAGCCACTCCTCAGTCCAATAGAAGGCTCTAGAATGGTTTAAGCCACTCCCTCAGTCCAATAGAAGGCTCTAGAATGTTTAAGCCACTCCCTCAGACCAATAGAAGGCTCTAGAATGGTTTAAGCCACTCCCTCAGACCAATAGAAGGCTCTAGAATGGTTTAAGCCACTCCCTCAGACCAATAGAAGGCTCTAGAATTTTAAGCCACTCCCTCAGTCCAATAGAAGGCTCTAGAATTTTAAGCCACTCCCTCAGTCCAATAGAAGGCTCTAGAATGGTTTAAGCCACTCCCTCAGACCAATAGAAGGCTCTAGAATGGTTTAAGCCACTCCCTCAGACCAATAGAAGGCTCTAGAATGGTTTAAGCCACTCCCTCAGTCCAATAGAAGGCTCTAGAATGGTTTAAGCCACTCCCTCACCAATAGAAGGCTCTAGAATGGTTTAAGCCACTCCCTCAGACCAATAGAAGGCTCTAGAATGGTTTAAGCCACTCCCTCAGTCCAATAGAAGGCTCTAGAATGGTTTAAGCCACTCCCTCAGACCAATAGAAGGCTCTAGAATGGTTTAAGCCACTCCCTCAGTCCAATAGAAGGCTCTAGAATGGTTTAAGCCACTCCCTCAGACCAATAGAAGGCTCTAGAATGGTTTAAGCCACTCCCTCAGTCCAATAGAAGGCTCTAGAATGGTTTAAGCCACTCCCTCAGTCCAATAGAAGGCTCTAGAATGGTTTAAGCCACTCCCTCAGACCAATAGAAGGCTCTAGAATGGTTTAAGCCACTCCCTCAGTCCAATAGAAGGCTCTAGAATGGTTTAAGCCACTCCCTCAGTCCAATAGAAGGCTCTAGAATGGTTTAAGCCACTCCCTCAGTCCAATAGAAGGCTCTAGAATGGTTTAAGCCACTCCCTCAGACCAATAGAAGGCTCTAGAATGTTTAAGCCACTCCCTCAGACCAATAGAAGGCTCTAGAATGGTTTAAGCCACTCCCTCAGACCAATAGAAGGCTCTAGAATGGTTTAAGCCACTCCCTCAGACCAATAGAAGGCTCTAGAATGGTTTAAGCCACTCCCTCAGACCAATAGAAGGCTCTAGAATGGTTTAAGCCACTCCCTCAGTCCAATAGAAGGCTCTAGAATGGTTTAAGCCACTCCCTCAGTCCAATAGAAGGCTCTAGAATGGTTTAAGCCACTCCCTCAGTCCAATAGAAGGCTCTAGAATGGTTTAAGCCACTCCCTCAGTCCAATAGAAGGCTCTAGAATGGTTTAAGCCACTCCCTCAGTCCAATAGAAGGCTCTAGAATGGTTTAAGCCACTCCCTCAGACCAATAGAAGGCTCTAGAATGGTTTAAGCCACTCCCTCAGTCCAATAGAAGGCTCTAGAATGGTTTAAGCCACTCCCTCAGACCAATAGAAGGCTCTAGAATGGTTTAAGCCACTCCCTCAGTCCAATAGAAGGCTCTAGAATGGTTTAAGCCACTCCCTCAGACCAATAGAAGGCTCTAGAATGGTTTAAGCCACTCCCTCAGACCAATAGAAGGCTCTAGAATGGTTTAAGCCACTCCCTCAGACCAATAGAAGGCTCTAGAATGTTTAAGCCACTCCCTCAGACCAATAGAAGGCTCTAGAATTTAAGCCACTCCCTCAGTCCAATAGAAGGCTCTAGAATTTTAAGCCACTCCCTCAGTCCAATAGAAGGCTCTAGAATGGTTTAAGCCACTCCCTCAGACCAATAGAAGGCTCTAGAATGGTTTAAGCCACTCCCTCAGACCAATAGAAGGCTCTAGAATGGTTTAAGCCACTCCCTCAGTCCAATAGAAGGCTCTAGAATGGTTTAAGCCACTCCCTCAGACCAATAGAAGGCTCTAGAATGGTTTAAGCCACTCCCTCACCAATAGAAGGCTCTAGAATGGTTTAAGCCACTCCCTCAGACCAATAGAAGGCTCTAGAATGGTTTAAGCCACTCCCTCAGACCAATAGAAGGCTCTAGAATGGTTTAAGCCACTCCCTCAGACCAATAGAAGGCTCTAGAATGGTTTAAGCCACTCCCTCAGTCCAATAGAAGGCTCTAGAATGGTTTAAGCCACTCCCTCAGACCAATAGAAGGCTCTAGAATGGTTTAAGCCACTCCCTCAGTCCAATAGAAGGCTCTAGAATGGTTTAAGCCACTCCCTCAGTCCAATAGAAGGCTCTAGAATGGTTTAAGCCACTCCCTCAGTCCAATAGAAGGCTCTAGAATGGTTTAAGCCACTCCCTCAGTCCAATAGAAGGCTCTAGAATGGTTTAAGCCACTCCCTCAGACCAATAGAAGGCTCTAGAATGGTTTAAGCCACTCCCTCAGTCCAATAGAAGGCTCTAGAATGGTTTAAGCCACTCCCTCAGTCCAATAGAAGGCTCTAGAATGGTTTAAGCCACTCCCTCAGTCCAATAGAAGGCTCTAGAATGGTTTAAGCCACTCCCTCAGTCCAATAGAAGGCTCTAGAATGGTTTAAGCCACTCCCTCAGACCAATAGAAGGCTCTAGAATGGTTTAAGCCACTCCCTCAGTCCAATAGAAGGCTCTAGAATGGTTTAAGCCACTCCCTCAGACCAATAGAAGGCTCTAGAATGGTTTAAGCCACTCCCTCAGACCAATAGAAGGCTCTAGAATGGTTTAAGCCACTCCCTCAGACCAATAGAAGGCTCTAGAATGGTTTAAGCCACTCCCTCAGACCAATAGAAGGCTCTAGAATGGTTTAAGCCACTCCCTCAGACCAATAGAAGGCTCTAGAATGGTTTAAGCCACTCCCTCAGACCAATAGAAGGCTCTAGAATGGTTTAAGCCACTCCCTCAGACCAATAGAAGGCTCTAGAATGGTTTAAGCCACTCCCTCAGTCCAATAGAAGGCTCTAGAATGGTTTAAGCCACTCCCTCAGACCAATAGAAGGCTCTAGAATGGTTTAAGCCACTCCCTCAGACCAATAGAAGGCTCTAGAATGTTTAAGCCACTCCCTCAGTCCAATAGAAGGCTCTAGAATGTTTAAGCCACTCCCTCAGACCAATAGAAGGCTCTAGAATGTTTAAGCCACTCCCTCAGACCAATAGAAGGCTCTAGAATGGTTTAAGCCACTCCCTCAGACCAATAGAAGGCTCTAGAATGGTTTAAGCCACTCCCTCAGACCAATAGAAGGCTCTAGAATGGTTTAAGCCACTCCCTCAGTCCAATAGAAGGCTCTAGAATGGTTTAAGCCACTCCCTCAGACCAATAGAAGGCTCTAGAATGGTTTAAGCCACTCAGTCCAATAGAAGGCTCTAGAATTTAAGCCACTCCCTCAGTCCAATAGAAGGCTCTAGAATGGTTTAAGCCACTCCCTCAGTCCAATAGAAGGCTCTAGAATGGTTTAAGCCACTCCCTCAGTCCAATAGAAGGCTCTAGAATGGTTTAAGCCACTCCCTCAGTCCAATAGAAGGCTCTAGAATGGTTTAAGCCACTCCCTCAGTCCAATAGAAGGCTCTAGAATGGTTTAAGCCACTCCCTCAGTCCAATAGAAGGCTCTAGAATGGTTTAAGCCACTCCCTCAGACCAATAGAAGGCTCTAGAATGGTTTAAGCCACTCCCTCAGACCAATAGAAGGCTCTAGAATGGTTTAAGCCACTCCCTCAGTCCAATAGAAGGCTCTAGAATGTTTAAGCCACTCCCTCAGACCAATAGAAGGCTCTAGAATGTTTAAGCCACTCCCTCAGACCAATAGAAGGCTCTAGAATTTTAAGCCACTCCCTCAGTCCAATAGAAGGCTCTAGAATTTTAAGCCACTCCCTCAGTCCAATAGAAGGCTCTAGAATGTAAGCCACTCCCTCAGACCAATAGAAGGCTCTAGAATGGTTTAAGCCACTCCCTCAGACCAATAGAAGGCTCTAGAATGGTTTAAGCCACTCCCTCAGTCCAATAGAAGGCTCTAGAATGGTTTAAGCCACTCCCTCAGTCCAATAGAAGGCTCTAGAATGGTTTAAGCCACTCCCTCAGACCAATAGAAGGCTCTAGAATGGTTTAAGCCACTCCCTCAGACCAATAGAAGGCTCTAGAATGGTTTAAGCCACTCCCTCAGACCAATAGAAGGCTCTAGAATGGTTTAAGCCACTCCCTCAGACCAATAGAAGGCTCTAGAATGGTTTAAGCCACTCCCTCAGTCCAATAGAAGGCTCTAGAATGGTTTAAGCCACTCCCTCAGACCAATAGAAGGCTCTAGAATGGTTTAAGCCACTCCCTCAGTCCAATAGAAGGCTCTAGAATGGTTTAAGCCACTCCCTCAGTCCAATAGAAGGCTCTAGAATGGTTTAAGCCACTCCCTCAGTCCAATAGAAGGCTCTAGAATGGTTTAAGCCACTCCCTCAGTCCAATAGAAGGCTCTAGAATGGTTTAAGCCACTCCCTCAGACCAATAGAAGGCTCTAGAATGGTTTAAGCCACTCCCTCAGTCCAATAGAAGGCTCTAGAATGGTTTAAGCCACTCCCTCAGTCCAATAGAAGGCTCTAGAATGGTTTAAGCCACTCCCTCAGTCCAATAGAAGGCTCTAGAATGTTTAAGCCACTCCCTCAGTCCAATAGAAGGCTCTAGAATGGTTTAAGCCACTCCCTCAGACCAATAGAAGGCTCTAGAATGGTTTAAGCCACTCCCTCAGTCCAATAGAAGGCTCTAGAATGGTTAAGCCACTCCCTCAGACCAATAGAAGGCTCTAGAATGTTTAAGCCACTCCCTCAGACCAATAGAAGGCTCTAGAATGGTTTAAGCCACTCCCTCAGACCAATAGAAGGCTCTAGAATGGTTTAAGCCACTCCCTCAGACCAATAGAAGGCTCTAGAATGGTTTAAGCCACTCCCTCAGACCAATAGAAGGCTCTAGAATGGTTTAAGCCACTCCCTCAGACCAATAGAAGGCTCTAGAATGGTTTAAGCCACTCCCTCAGACCAATAGAAGGCTCTAGAATGGTTAAGCCACTCCCTCAGTCCAATAGAAGGCTCTAGAATGGTTAAGCCACTCCTCAGACCAATAGAAGGCTCTAGAATGGTTTAAGCCACTCCCTCAGACCAATAGAAGGCTCTAGAATGTTTAAGCCACTCCCTCAGTCCAATAGAAGGCTCTAGAATGTTTAAGCCACTCCCTCAGACCAATAGAAGGCTCTAGAATGTTTAAGCCACTCCCTCAGACCAATAGAAGGCTCTAGAATGTTTAAGCCACTCCCTCAGACCAATAGAAGGCTCTAGAATGGTTTAAGCCACTCCCTCAGACCAATAGAAGGCTCTAGAATGGTTTAAGCCACTCCCTCAGTCCAATAGAAGGCTCTAGAATGGTTAAGCCACTCCCTCAGACCAATAGAAGGCTCTAGAATGGTTTAAGCCACTCCCGCAGTCCAATAGAAGGCTCTAGAATGGTTTAAGCCACTCCCTCAGTCCAATAGAAGGCTCTAAATGGTTTAAGCCACTCCCTCAGTCCAATAGAAGGCTCTAGAATGGCTTAAGCCACTCCCTCAGTCCAATAGAAGGCTCTAGAATGGTTTAAGCCACTCCCTCAGTCCAATAGAAGGCTCTAGAATGGTTTAAGCCACTCCCTCAGTCCAATAGAAGGCTCTAGAATGGTTTAAGCCACTCCCTCAGTCCAATAGAAGGCTCTAGAATGGTTTAAGCCACTCCCTCAGACCAATAGAAGGCTCTAGAATGGTTTAAGCCACTCCCTCAGACCAATAGAAGGCTCTAGAATGGTTTAAGCCACTCCCGCAGTCCAATAGAAGGCTCTAGAATGTTTAAGCCACTCCCTCAGACCAATAGAAGGCTCTAGAATGGTTTAAGCCACTCCTCAGTCCAATGAAGGCTCTAGAATGGTTTAAGCCACTCCTCAGTCCAATGGAAGGCTCTAGAATGTTTAAGCCACTCCCTCAGACCAATAGAAGGCTCTAGAATGTTTAAGCCACTCCCTCAGACCAATAGAAGGCTCTAGAATGTTTAAGCCACTCCCTCAGACCAATAGAAGGCTCTAGAATTTTAAGCCACTCCCTCAGTCCAATAGAAGGCTCTAGAATGGTTTAAGCCACTCCCTCAGTCCAATAGAAGGCTCTAGAATGTTAAGCCACTCCCTCAACCAATAGAAGGCTCTAGAATGGTTTAAGCCACTCCCTCAGACCAATAGAAGGCTCTAGAATGGTTTAAGCCACTCCCTCAACCAATAGAAGCTCTAGAATGGTTTAAGCCACTCCCTCAGACCAATAGAAGGCTCTAGAATGTTAAGCCACTCCCTAGTCCAATAGAAGGCTCTAGAATGGTTTAAGCCACTCCCTAGACCAATAGAAGGCTCTAGAATGTTTAGCCACTCCCTAGACCAATAGAAGGCTCTAGAATGTTTAAGCCACTCCCTCAGTCCAATAGAAGGCTCTAGAATGTTTAAGCCACTCCCTCAGACCAATAGAAGGCTCTAGAATGGTTTAAGCCACTCCCTCAGACCAATAGAAGGCTCTAGAATGGTTTAAGCCACTCCCTCAGACCAATAGAAGGCTCTAGAATGGTTTAAGCCACTCCCTCAGACCAATAGAAGGCTCTAGAATGGTTTAAGCCACTCCCTCAGTCCAATAGAAGGCTCTAGAATGGCTTAAGCCACTCCCTCAGACCAATAGAAGGCTCTAGAATGTTTAAGCCACTCCCGCACCAATAGAAGGCTCTAGAATGGTTAAGCCACTCCCTCAGTCCAATAGAAGGCTCTAGAATGGTTTAAGCCACTCCCGCAGTCCAGTAGAAGGCTCTAGAATGGCTTAAGCCACTCCCTCAGTCCAATAGAAGGCTCTAGAATGGTTTAAGCCACTCCCTCAGTCCAATAGAAGGCTCTATAATGGTTTAAGCCACTCCCTCAGTCCAATAGAAGGCTCTAGAATGGTTTAAGCCACTCCCTCAGTCCAATAGAAGGCTGTAGAATGTTTAAGCCACTCCCTCAGACCAATAGAAGGCTCTAGAATGGTTTAAGCCACTCCCTCAGACCAATAGAAGCTCTAGAATGGCTTAAGCCACTCCCGCAGTCCAATAGAAGGCTCTAGAATGGTTTAAGCCACTCCCTCAGACCAATAGAAGGCTCTAGAATGGTTTAAGCCACTCCCTCAGACCAATAGAAGGCTCTAGAATGTTTAAGCCACTCCCGCAGTCCAATAGAAGGCTCTAGAATGGTTTAAGCCACTCCCTCAGACCAATAGAAGCTCTAGAATGGCTTAAGCCACTCCCTCAGACCAATAGAAGGCTCTAGAATGGTTTAAGCCACTCCCTCAGACCAATAGAAGGCTCTAGAATGTTTAAGCCACTCCCGCAGTCCAATAGAAGGCTCTAGAATGGTTTAAGCCACTCCCGCAGTCCAATAAAGGCTCTAGAATGGTTTAAGCCATTCCCTCAGTCCAATAGAAGGCTCTAGAATGTTTAAGCCACTCCCTCAGACCAATACAAGGCTCTAGAATGGTTTAAGCCACTCCCTCAGACCAATAGAAGCTCTAGAATGGCTTAAGCCACTCCCTCAGACCAATAGAAGGCTCTAGAATGGTTTAAGCCACTCCCTCAGACCAATAGAAGGCTCTAGAATGTTTAAGCCACTCCCGCAGTCCAATAGAAGGCTCTAGAATGGTTTAAGCCACTCCCTCAGACCAATAGAAGCTCTAGAATAGCTTAAGCCACTCCCTCAGACCAATAGAAGGCTCTAGAATGGTTTAAGCCACTCCCTCAGACCAATAGAAGGCTCTAGAATGTTTAAGCCACTCCCGCAGTCCAATAGAAGGCTCTAGAATGGTTTAAGCCACTCCCGCAGTCCAATAAAGGCTCTAGAATGGCTTGAGCCACTCCTCAGACCAATAGAAGGCTCTAGAATGGTTTAAGCCACTCCCTCAGACCATAGAAGGCTCTAGAATGGTTTAAGCCATTCCCTCAGTCCAATAGAAGGCTGTAGAATGTTTAAGCCACTCCCTCAGACCAATAGAAGCTCTAGAATGGTTTAAGCCACTCCCTCAGACCAATAGAAAGCTCTAAAATGGCTTAAGCCACTCCCTCAGACCAATAGAAGGCTCTAGAATGGTTTAAGCCACTCCTTCAGACCAATAGAAAGCTCTAGAATGGCTTAAGCCACTCCCGCAGTCCAATAGAAGGCTAAGAAAATATCAACAATCTGGTTGATTGTTATCAACTGGTGGCAAAGCTTTTATAAAAATAATGCATTTTCAAAATCTTTTTTGAAATGAAATGAAAAGATTTTGAAAATGCCTTATTTTTATAAAAGCTTTGTTCCAACCGCAGTTTGAAACTTCTAGAGCATGCGCAGAAGGATTTGCACGTCAAATCTGAATTCAGATGACTTCATATTTGACGGACCAACGATTTGAACGACGTCAAATATGACGTCCAAATCTTTCTCCGCATGCTTCAGGAGGTTCGAATCGGTGAAGCACTAATCACATCATGCAATATCCCCAAAAAAAAAAGAGAAAAAAAATTAACGAAAATCGTTTGACGCAGGGGATTTTATTCTCACACGATTCTATTTTAAGGAGGACGTTTAGGATTTTTTTACGTGAGAAACACTGTAAAAACTGTAAAGGAAAGCCAAATTGAAAATATTAGATTTGCTTCACAGATTCGAACCTCCTGAAGCAAATCTAATATTTTCAATTTGGCTTTCCTTTACAGTTTTTTACAGTGTTTCTCACGTAAAAAAATCCTAAACGTCCTCCTTAAAATAGAATCGTGTGAGAATAAAATCCCCTGCGTCAAACGATTTTCGTTAATTTTTTTTCTCTTTTTTTTTGGGGATATTGCATGATGTGATTAGTATGCTTGAACACGGGTTAACTTTTTTTAAAGGGTGGCAACAGCTAATTTAGGTTTGGGACAAACATGGCAGTGGGAGTAACCAAAACAAAACGATTTTTTGTTGTCAAAATAAAAAGGTTTTTCTCATTTTTTACTTTTTTTATTTTTTTCAGATTACTGACTGATGAAGAGCTTGAAAGACGAGGGGTGAAATTGATGCCAGGTTATTACGACCCTTTCCACATGAGGTGTGTTCGTTTTTTTTTTTTTTTTTCTTTTTTTCTTCATCTCTAAACCTTTAAAAAAAAGTTTACGATGTCATCATTTTCGATAACTTTGCTGTTCAATCTCTTTCAAAAGTTTTACCACTGAAAATCTTATACTATTAGGTGTACAAAATGAAGCTCGGCTAAAATCTACAAAATTCAAATTTACCCTGTGGCTGAGTTTCATTTTGTACACCTAATAAATAAAAATTGTAGGAAATTTAATTCTCTATAAATTTGTACTTAATTATTTTTTTCTAGGATGCACCATTTTCGGAAAATAATTTTTTTTAAATAAATTTATCTTGAAAACAGTGCGTCCTAGAGAAAAAATGAATAGAATAAAAATTAAAGAGAATTAAATTTTCAACAGATTTTATTTAGTGCATTTTTTCAATATCTGTAACGGTTTACGATTTACAAGCCTTTAAAAATTAACCTTCTTAATGGTTATACTTCAATAACCTTCTTACACGGAGAAGGTCAACTTTTGATGGACTTTAACGCCTAAAATGTTCAAAATTTTGAAAAAATGAACTACTAGGTGTAAGGGTAGTAATAGAAGAGTGGGAGTCGTCCCCCCACCTTGGTAGGAAAATGTAGAGAGAGGGATGAGAGAGTAACGAAAGAGAGATTTGTAATGAGACGAGAGTAAGTGTGAATATTGAATGTTGAATAGTTAATAATAAAAGTGTATAAATCGGAAGTGTTTGAATTACTTTAAAAACGCCCACAGTCACGCTACAACTGGTGGCAGCGGTTTACAGGTAAGTGAATAGGTAAAAAGAAAAAAATTTTTTTTTGAAAACCTGGGTAAAGTTCAAGTTATTGATAGGGGGTATATTTATTGGACCAAGTCGGAGCTAATAAATTTCCTAAAGAAGAACGGGGTATCTTGTAGGGGAAAAAGGCCCGCACTAGTTAAAAAGGTAGGAAGGTTTATAAGATCTGGAAAAATTAAAACTAGAGTGGAGATGTTTCACGCGAACATACATGGTTTGACACACACCCCGGAGAAGAACAGTCGTCTCCTTGCGAAAGACGGTTCTCCAGATTCTGACGACGGGGCGGTAGGCGGAGAGACAGGATCGGCTAGGAAATCGGAGTTTGGCGAGTTTGTTACTCGGAGGCAACAACAAACAAAAAAGAGCCTGTTTGCACCCTTGGTGGATCCGGGAGAAGGGAAAATAATGTTCAAAGGCCACAAAGCCACATATAAAGATGTGGTAGATTATTGTGGAAGGGTCGAAGACGACCTCAAGTCTCTAGCGGAAGCCTCTAGAACAGCGTTAGAGGAAAAAGACAGGCAGCTAGAACGACTAGCTAAGCAAGTCGAGGAAATGAGAATCAGGGTGCCCTCGCAAAACCAACTGGATTCACCAAATATCCTAGGCGTAAGTCAAACCACTCAGCAGCAGCTGGTAGATCTTAATGTGTTCACCAGCCTGCCGAAGTTTGATGGGGTCAGCGAGAAACGGTCGATTATTGACCATATCGACCATGTCGAATTCATTGCGTTTAAACTGGGATGGTCTCCAGTAACAAGGGCGCAAGCTTTAAAATTTTCGACAGAGGGTGAAGCGAAGGCCTTGATCCTGATTAAGGAGGCCGAAGTCCGTCGCGAAGGAACTTATGAAGAGATAAAAAATTGGCTGACTACCCGGTACAAAATGGATAAACGACCCGCAGTTCTGTTAAGGGCTATCAAGTCCGTCACTCTGGACAAGACAGGCGACATTCAGAGGACCGGGGACGCGCTGATGAAGGCAAAGGCCGACCTAATAAGCGCTTCCCGGGTAAATCCGACGAAGTTCGTAGAGGAAATGGCAGAGGAAGAGGCGGTAGAGACCCTAATGAGACTGGTCCCGCCAAGTGTAAGAAATTTGATGAGGGCGTCGGTCCCCAAAACTTTAAATCAGGCAATAGAATGTGCTATAAACATAGCCAAATATGAGGGAGAAAACGGAAGCGTTTTCCATATTGAAGAAAAGACGGTAAATAAACCGAAAATAGGACCGAAATATAATCCGCAGCAAAGAGGGCGAGAGTCGCCTCAGAACAAGCGTTTTTCCACCCCAAATAAATGGTCTCCGCCACAGTCAGGGCGTACGTCGCCACAATCGGGGCGTACATCGCCACAATCGGGGCGTACATCGCCACAATCGGGGCGTACATCGCCACATTCGGGGCGTTCGTCGCCGCCGGGGCAGCGTTACTACAGCAGGTCGCAATGGCCGTGTAAGCGCTGTGCCGAGCACGGCTTTAGAATGTACCACGAACTGAGGGACTGCCGGCGACCTCGAATTGTTTTTAATAACAATTCAACAGGTCAATTTAACAGGTCGCAAAGCCCGCAAAAAACATGTCAAATTTGTAGAAAGATAGGACATGAAGCATTGCAGTGCTATAAATATAAAGCAGCGCCGCATTTAAACTAGCTGAAGGGGCCTCGTCAAAAAGCGGGACCCCTCAGTTAGGAAAGGACTTATTATTTTCGGCAAAGGAAACGAACGGAATTAAACGAGTAAAATGGGCGGAGCCATTAGAGATTACAGAAAATGCATTGAAAAATAAGATAGACAAATTGATGACGTGGCGGAACAAAATTGTGATAAAAAGGGACACCAAAAAGAAGAAGAAAAAGAAGGAAAGAGGAAAGAAAATTTTTCAAAACAACTACTCGAATTAAACGAAAAGCTGAACAGAAGTCTCGATCAGAATGAAATAAGAGACGAAAAAAGTGTACATTTGACGCAAAAATTGTCTTCTTTAGATGCTTCCCTTCAAAGTCTCAGCGAAGAAAACGGAAATGAAATAAAGAGATGCTTCTTAAAGTTGAAAATGACAAAAGAGAAAAGTTAGGACTTGAAAATGAAATTAAGGAATTAGAAAACGCTTGTGAGAAATCTCAAAAAGAAGAAATAAAAGAGAGAAAAGAGGGAAACTTAGGTGTGAAAGAAGAGATTGGGAAAACGCTATGGAGGAGAGAGGATGGAGTGATAATTGCTGACGTTCACGCTATGTCGAAGTTGGCAAAGGATCTGGTGGTCCCAGGAAAGGTTTGTGTGAACGGAAAAGGCATTCCGGTGAAAATTTTATTAGACACAGGGGCTTGCATTTCATTATTAAAAAGAAATGTTTGCGAAGGAATGGAGTTGGAAAGTTGTGAAATCTCCTTACGAAGCATTTCAGGTGATAATTTAAAAGTCCATGGTAAAACAGAGGCCGAGCTATTTATTGCGGATAGCAAGAGGCCAATTGGAACTGGTTGTGGTGAGAACAGGAGGCAGCAAACAGTACAAAGGCGACTCAGAAGTACAGGCAATGAAGTCTGACCGGGATAGTTCAGCATACAAGGACCTGGTAGAATCTACTAAAACGACCTGGTTGACGACATCAAGAGTCATCCAAGCGTCAAAGCTTGCATGGTACACGGGCATCACGTTTATCAGATGGACACTCAAAACAGAACCGCGATGGTGGACCCACAAATCAATTAGAAGATATAGCGTGTCGTTAGCCGAAGAGGCGTGAACATTAGCCAACTGATAAAATCGAGGTACGTTTTCTTCACTGGGCTGCTGGAAGAGTGTTAAACCTGGAGGCAAACAATTTTGAACGTCCAGTAGAACTTCGAAATATTTGTTTGGTGGAAGAAACTGAGGTGAAAGTTTACCGGAGCTTGCAGACATAAAAGCAGCATGCAAATTAGAAATCACGAACGCAGCATCAGACAACGCGAGTTCGGTCTGGCGCAAATGAGTGGAGGTTAACATGTACTGCAGTTGATCGTGTAATTTATCTTCCATTTTCGAAAAAACAAGTTCCACATGTGAAGAGAAGTTGCTGCGGAAAGCGAGGAGGTTTTGCAAAGTAGCCTTAACGGTCAGGGTGTTGTTCCGAACCTGATCCTCTATAGTCCGCAAAACGGTCAAAAATTGCTTTCGGTCGTGGCTGACATCTTCATTTTTGATCGCAAGGGTCTTAATGGCCTCCTTCAGTTCATCTACCTGAGAATCGGTTGCTAGGCCGATGGCTTTATGAACACCGAAACCAATTACATCAACAAATCCGCGGGGCTTACGTATCCGAGGAAACAGGTGAAGCAGGTTTTTCGTGGCAGAGAGGAGCGCATTTACACTTTCGCCGACGTGTTTATATTCTGTCACAAAATTTTCATGGAAATGATCAAGTTCCTGATGGGAAAAAGACACTTGAATAGAGGTAGCCAAATCCTGTATATGTATGAGGTCGTCAAGAAATTTGGAAAAAGGAATTTGAAGTACGATCGTCCACTTACTATCGGTTAAGATGACGGATGGCAGTTCTTCGATGAAAACGCCTGATGGAGAGGACGTTGAAGGGCCGAGCGCCATGCTCAACAACGCGAAACCGAGTAGTACGGAGAACATCATGTGGTGAAACCGTTTGAGTCGATAGCCGGAGTGAAAATGCCGAAAATTTTGTTTAGTGTGTAATTTCTGTATTTTTGTTAAAAATGTAGGACGACATTGCGTAGGCAATATTAATAAAAGTGCTAAAAGTAGCTAAAAGAGAAATAATTGATAATCAAGAAAAAAAAAAATCATATCAAAAATTGGGTTTTTAGTTGTTTGTATGTATGCTAGTATAAGTTCCTCCTCTCAGTTTTGTTTTGTTGGTAAGTTTTTTTTTGTTGAGTTTTTATGTAGGTATAAAAAAAATTTTTTTTTTGTGAGAAAAAAAAAATTTTTTTTTTCGCCAAGGAGGGGATGATGTAAGGGTAGTAATAGAAGAGTGGGAGTCGTCCCCCCACCTTGGTAGGAAAATGTAGAGAGAGGGATGAGAGTAACGAAAGAGAGATTTGTAATGAGACGAGAGTAAGTGTGAATATTGAATGTTGAATAGTTAATAATAAAAGTGTATAAATCGGAAGTGTTTGAATTACTTTAAAAACGCCCACAGTCACGCTACATAGGTGTACAAAATGAAACTCGGCTAAAATCTACAAAATTCAAAACCTTGTGGCTGAGTTTCATTTTGTACACCTAATAAATAAAAATTGTAGGAAATTAATTTTCTATAAATTTGTACTTCATCATTTTTTTCTAGGATGCACCATTTTCGGGAAATAATTTTTTTTTAAATAAATTTATCTTGAAAACAGTGCGTCCTAGAGAAAAAATGAATAGAATAAAAATTAAAGAAAATTAAATTTCCAACAGATTTTATTTAGTGCATTTTTTCAATATCTGTAACGGTTTACGATTTACAAGCCTTTAAAAATTAACCTTCTTAATGGTTATACTTCAATAACCTTCTTACACGGAGAAGGTCAACTTTTGATGGACTTTAACGCCTAAAATGTTTAAAATTTTGAAAAAAATGAACTACTTGTACAAAATGAAACTCGGCTAAAATCTACAAAATTCAATTTTACCCTGTGGCTGAGTTTCATTTTGTACACCTAATAATTCATGGTTTTACTTTGAAATAACAATAATCTATCCAGCCACTAAAGTTTTCTAGATCCCAAAATTTTCAGATAACTATCGATCTCAGGTAGGTAAAAAATTTATTTTTTTCTTTAAAAAAGAAAAAAAATTAAAATGACGTTAAAGGAATTAACTGCTCACTAAAGAAATTGGGAATTCTCAAGAAATATTTGGATCGCGTAGGAAGGCTAGATTTCTCTTTAGATTACGTGGGATGTCGCTAATTAAATTATTTTAAAATATTACTCCTACGCATCTTCTCTTTTTAAGTATTAAGCACTTTTTTCATCCCTTTGATAAAACGAAAGGCCCTTTTGTTCTACCATTTTTAATGATAACTTAGGTTTTTTTAAGTTTTGATCAAATATCTCGAGAACTATAAGGTTTAGCGCAGAATGTATTAAGTACAAATATAAGCTGCGTTAAATTTTTAACAAAACACGTTTAGCACAGAATCTTGATTAGGTCAACGGTTTCGGAGTTACGAGCCTTTAAAAAGTACTTGTTTAAAGAACACACGAAAACTTCCTTTAAGAGAAGCAAAAATATAGGAGGGGTAGTAAAAAGGAGGGGAAGTATAACGGAGGGGAAGTATAACGGAGGGTAGTATAACGGAGGGGTAGTATAAGGGGGGGTAGTATAAGGGAGAGGAAGTATACCGGAGGGGTAGTATAAGGGAGGGGAAGTATAAAGGAGGGTAGTATAAGGGAGGGGTAGCTTAAGGGAGGGGAAGTATAACGGAGGGGAAGTATAACGGAGGGGTAGTATAAGGGAGGGGTAGTATAAGGGAGAGGAAGTATACCGGAGGGTAGTATAAGGGAGGGGAAGTATAAAGGAGGTAGTATAAGGGAGGGGTAGCTTAAGGGAGGGAAGTATAACGGAGGGAAGTATACGGAGGGTAGTATAAAGTAGAGGAAGTATAACGGAGGGGTAGTATAAAGGAGGGGTAGTATAACGGAGGGGAAGTATAAAGGAGGGAAGTATAACGGAGGGGTAGTGCATGGGAGGGGAAGTATAACGGAGGGGTAGCTTAAGGAGGGGAAGTATAACGGAGGGGAAGTATAACGGAGGGGTAGTATAAGGGAGGGGAAGTATAACTTAGGGGAAGTAAAAGGGAGGGGTATATAACGGAGGGTAGCTTAAGGGAGGGGAAGTATAACGGAGGGGTAGTATAAGGAGGGAAGTATAACGGAGGGTAGTATACAGGAGGGGAAGTATAACGGAGGGGTAGTATAAGGGAGGGAAGTATAACTTAGGAAGTAAAAGGGGGTATAAAGGAGGGGAAGTATAACGAGGGTAGTATAAAGGAGGTGAAGTATAACGGAGGGGTAGTATAAGGGAGGGGAAGTATAACTTAGGGGAAGTAAAAGGAAGGGGTATAAAGGAGGGAAGTATAACGGAGGGGTAGCTTTAGGGAGGGGAAGTATAACGGAGGGGTAGTATAAAGGAGGGAATTAACGGAGTTGTAGTATAAGGAGGGGAAGTATAACGGAGGGTAGTATAAAGGAGGGAAGTATAACGGAGGTACTTAAGGAGGGGAAGTATAACGGAGGGTATATAAGGGAGGGGGGGGGTATATAAAGGAAGGGAAGTATAACGGAGGGTAGTATAAGGGAGGGAAGTATAACGTAGGTTAGTATAAGGAGGGTGTATACCGGAGGGGTATAAAAAGGAGGAAGTATAACGGAGGGTAGTACAGAGGGAAGTAACGGACGGGTAGTATAAAAGGGGTAGTATAAGGGAGGGAAGTATAACGAGG
>JACGAQ010002148.1:0-45431 GCA_014119065.1 Orius insidiosus | reverse complement strand
AAAAATATAAAAAGGTGTACCTTAAAAAATTGTGATAAAAATAATTTAATAATAGGGTAGACTCCCATTCCGGGTGCAACCTTCTAATGTTTTCCTAATTTTATAAATTATTGCTCTGTTTTTTATAAATACTATTCACCTACATCCTCTTTTCAACATGTGTCGTCATTGTGACGTTAATATTTTTAATTGGTTAATCTAAATTATAAAATAAAACATTTTAACTAACTTAAATTATTTACCTTATACAACAATTAAATTTTTTTGGCGACTAGAATTTATTACTGACATGTTTTGACTAGAAATTAATTTGCATGCATAACGATACATTGGTGGACTACCTGTATAACCTTTTTATTTTTTAACTTTAATAAACTTTAAACATTTACAAAAACTTAACATTACTTAACAACATATCTTTTTGTTAGATACTGTTTACTCTTTTCTTTCAATTTTTGTGTTTTGTATTAAGTTTTCATATGCATTACTGATGCCATAATTATCTATTTGTATGTTACAGTTATTTTTTTCTTTTTTTATGTAATATTTTTCTAGCCATAACAGTTTATCTTGGTTATGTTCCTTATCCACTATAATTGGGTTTTCAAAATCAAAATGGTTTCTTTCTAATGCATGCTTAGCTAATCCAGTCTTGTCTTCTTTCTTGTTAACTGTTTTCTATGTTGGTCTATTCTAGTTTTTAGGAACTGTATTGTTTTTCCAATATATGATACATCATTTCCATCTTGTTTACAGTTTAAACAATTTATTTTATATACTATATTGCTATTTCCATTATTTCTTTGGTGTCTTTTATATTGGTAACTATTTTGTATCTTGTTTTAATGTAAAAATAAAATAAAAATTATTCATTTATGAATTCATTGTTTTACATATTTTTATAAGGTTTCAGTTAACCCCTCTACATATATAAAACCCCACAAAATTTCTTTTCATTTACTTTTGTCTCTTTTTGGATATTGTTGTAGAATTTTATCTTTTCTTTTTGATAATCCTTTTAGTAATTTTTTGGGGTAATTATATGTGCATAGGGGTCATACATTTTTAAGTTTTTCTTTATGGAACATGAGGTCGCTTAATTCTAACGTTTTTTTAACCATGTTACTAACTATGTTATTTTTTGTTGGAATGGATGTGCTGAACGATAATTTAATACTCTGCTGAGCAATCCGGTTTTTGATAAGTGTTGATAATGAATTATTTTTATTGTCTCTTGTGATTAATAAATCTAAGAATGGGATACCGTTATTTATTCTTTTTCCATCGTAATTTATATTTTGGTCTACATTGTTTAGCTCATCTAAAATAATATTGACATCTTCTTTGTGAATTGAGACTAACGTGTCGTCTACGTATTCTTAAAATTGTACTCTGCACTTTGTGGTATTTAGGAATTATGAATGATTTCATTAACATAGATATCAGCTAACGCCGCTGATAAACAGCCTCCCATCGGACATCCGTCAGCTGTTTATAGATGGTGTTGTTAAATTTAAAGTAAGAGTATATATATTTTACGTATATTTCAAGAAATGTATGTTTGTCTATTGAGGTATGGTTTTGAACGGTTCCCATTTTGACTTATTAGGTTTTCTACCTTTTTTGTGGGTATTGACGTGAACATAGATTCTATATCTACACTTATCAGCACATGGTTAGTTAGACATTTTTTGTTTTTTAAGAACTTTTTAATTTCAAACGAATTTTTGATGTTATAATCATACAGGTTGGTGATGCTTTTAGAGGTTCTAATATTATTAGTTTGAAGTGTTGTAAAATGGCGAATTATTGTGCTTATAACAGGTCTGAACTTTTCTTTTTTTATTTTCCACGTACCATATAAGTATGGTACTAATCCCTTATAATTTGTACATTTATTTTTTGTTTTAAAATCGATTAGTTTATTTTTAAACATTTCAATTATTGTACTATTATTCCAGTTTTGTAAAGATTTTGTAGGATCAACTTTTTCTATTTTGTATGTTTTAGTATCTTGGTTGATCATTTCACTTATTCGTTTAATGTATTCCTCTTATAGAAAACTACCATTTGTTTCGTTTTGTCAGTTTGAAGCACAATTAATTTAGTATTATCATTAAAATATTTTTAGTTTTTTTAATAAAAAATTGTATTTGTCATAAACTGGATTTTTATGCAAGAAACTACTAGTAGTTTTATGACTACTTTTAATTAATGAAATTTGTAATTTTGTTGATTATTTACCTCTAATTGCATCTCTGACCTCTCTTGTTACCTTTGTAGCATATACTAATATCTGCAATAATTTGGTATAGGGATATTTTTAAATTGATATGGAATCGCAAACTTTGGTCCTAATGACAATGTTTCTTGGACATATATCGGAAGTTCCTCTGTTGTTTTATTAATGATTAAATTTTTTGTACAAATTATCCTTTTTATACTGTTTTTTGTAACCAATTAAATTTGTTTTTTAATCTGTTTTTTGTTTGCTAAATTCTTTGTTATAGTTATTGTAAAGCACTAAAACAAGCAATACCATTAATTTGTCAAATTTGGAGAGCATGCAATTTTTATTTTCTTTAGGGTTTTGTTGATATAATTAATTTCAATATGTGTCTCTAAGACTGAGATTCATCATTTTTAGCTTATAAGTTAACATACTGTTCCCCTTTATTTTGTATACCACTATTGTTGAATATTAACTGATTTTTATTCCTTTGTTATATTTGTTCGGAAATACATGATACTTTTTGCATTTTTTAAGAAAAATCATTTGATTCAACAATAGTGCTAATTTCAAGTAAAGCTTTTCTAATTTTTATATTTTGTATACAAATTGCGGTATCATCTTTCAAAAATTTGTAGAACATGTTGGGTTGTAATAATTTGGTGCTAGTAGGTGATTTTTAGTTGAATATGTATGTCGGATTTTCTTGTTTTCTACGTATTTATTCTTGCTTCTTCTTCTGATGTTCAGTTTTCATAAATTTCTCCTTCTTTTTCTTTATGTTTGGTGGAACTCTGATTTTTTGGTGGTTTTAGTGAACAGTCCAAACAATTCATCAAAAATTTTTTATTACTGGCAATCGATTTCGGGACCACCGGTCCCCTCCTCAAGCCTGTCAATTCAAATTAGTTGTGTTACAATTGGTTTTTTTTAAAATATACATGAAAAATAAATATAAAAATATAAAAAGGTGTACCTTAAAAAATTGTGATAAAAAATAATTTAATAATAGGGTAGACTCCCATTCCGGGTGCAACCTTCTAATGTTTTCCTAATTTTATAAATATTATTGCTCTGTTGTTATAAATACTATTTCACCTACATCCTCATTTTCAACATGTGTCGTCATTGTGACGTTAATATTTTTAATTGGTTAATCTATAAATTATAAAATAAAACATTTTAACTAAACTTAAATTATTTACCTTATACAACAATTAAATATTTTTTGGCGACTAGAATTTTATTACTGACATGTTTTGACTAGAAATTAACTTTGCATGCATACATAACGATACATTGTGGACTACCTGTATAACCTTTTTATTTTTTAACTTTAATAAACTTTAAACATTTACAAAAACTTAACAATTACTTAACAACATATCTTTTTGTTAGATACTGTTTACTCTTTTTCTTTCAATTTTTGTGTTTTTGTATTAAGTTTTCATATGCATTACTGATGCCATAATTATCTATTTGTATGTTACAGTTATTTTTTTCTTTTTTTATGTAATATTTTTCTAGCCATAACAGTTTATCTTGGTTATGTTCCTTATCCACTATAATTGGGTTTTCAAAATCAAAATTATGGTTTCTTTCTAATGCATGCTTAGCTAATCCAGTCTTGTCTTCTTTCTTGTTAACTGTTCTTCTATGTTGGTCTATTCTAGTTTTTAGGAACTGTATTGTTTTTCCAAATATGATACATCATTTCCATCTTGTTTACAGTTTAAACAATTTATTTTATATACTATATTGCTATTTTCCATTATTTCTTTGGTGTCTTTTATACTTGGTAACATATTTTGTATCTTGTTTTTAATGTAAAAATAAAAATAAAAATTATTCATTATGAATTCATTGTTTTTACATATTTTTATAAGGTTTTCAGTTAACCCCTCTACATATAAACCCCACAAAATTTCTTTCTTCATTTACTTTTGTCTCTTTTTGGATATTGTTGTAGAATTTTATCTTTTCTTTTTTGATAATCCTGTTTAGTAATTTTTTGGGGTAATTATATGTGCATAGGGTGTCATATACATTTTTTAAGTTTTCTTTATGGAACATGAGGTCGCTTAATTCTAACGTTTTTTTAACCATGTTACTAACTATGTTTATTTTTTGTTGGAATGGATGTGCTGAACGATAATTTAATACTCTGCCTGAGCAATCCGGTTTTTGATAAGTGTTGATAATGAAATTATTTTTATTGTCTCTTGTGATTAATAAATCTAAGAATGGGATACCGTTATTACTTCTTTTTCCATCGTAAATTTATATTTTGGTCTACATTGTTTAGCTCATCTAAAATAATATTGACATCTTCTTTGTGAATTGAGACTAACGTGTCGTCTACGTATTTCTTAATAAATTGTACTCTGCACTTTGTGGTATTTAGGAATTTATGAATGATTTCATTAACATAGATATCAGCTAACGCCGCTGATAAACAGCCTCCCATCGGACATCCGTCAAGCTGTTTATAGATGGTGTTGTTAAATTTAAAGTAAGAGTTATATATAATTTTACGTAGTATTTCAAGAAATGTATGTTGTCTATTGAGGTATGGTTTTGAACGGTTTCCCATTTTGACTTATTAGGTTTTCTACCTTTTTTGTGGGTATTGACGTGAACATAGATTCTATATCTACACTTATCAGCACATGGTTAGTTAGACATTTTTTGTTTTTTAAGAACTTTTTAATTTCAAACGAATTTTTGATGTTATAATCATACAGGTTGGTGATGCTTTTTAGAGGTTCTAATATTATTAGTTTTGAAGTGTTGTAAAATGGCGAATTAATTGTGCTTATAACAGGTCTGAACTTTTCTTTTTTTATTTTCCACGTACCATATAAGTATGGTACTAATCCCTTATAATTTGTACATTTATTTTTTGTTTAAAATCGATTAGTTTATTTTTAAACATTTCAATTATTGTACTATTATTCCAGTTTTGTAAAGATTTTGTAGGATCAACTTTTTCTATTTTGTATGTTTTAGTATCTTGGTTGATCATTTCACTTATTCGTTTAATGTATTCCTCTTTATAGAAAACTACCATTTGTTTCGTTTTGTCAGTTTGAAGCACAATTAATTTAGTATTATCATTAAAATATTTTTTAGTTTTTTTAATAAAAAATTGTATTTTGTCATAAACTGGATTTTTATGCAAGAAACTACTAGTAGTTTTATGACTACTTTTTACATTAATGAAATTTGTAATTTTGTTGATTAATTTACCTCTAATTGCATCTCTGACCTCTCTTGTTACCTTTTGTAGCATATACTCAATATCTGCAATAATGTTTGGTATAGGGATATTTTTAAATTGATATGGAATCGCAAACTTTGGTCCTAATGACAATGTTTCTTGGACATATATCGGAAGTTCCTCTGTTGTTTTATTAATGATTAAATTTTTTTGTACAAAATTATCCTTTTTATACTGTTTTTCTTGTAACCAATTAAATTTGTTTTTTAATCTGTTTTTTTGTTTGCTAAATTCTTTGTTATAGTTATGTTGTAAAGCACTAAAACAAGCAAATACCATTAATTTGTCAAATTTGGAGAGCATGCAATTTTATTTTTCTTTATGGTTTTGTTGATATAATTAATTTCAATATATGTGTCTCTAAGACTGAGATTCATCATTTTAGCTTATAAGTTAACATATACTGTTCCCCTTTATTTTGTATACCACTATTGTTGAATATTAACTGATTTTTATTCCTTTGTTATATTTGTTCGGAAATACATGATACTTTTTGCATTTTTAAGAAAAATCATTTGATTCAACAATAGTGCTAATTTCAAGTAAAGCTTTTCTAAATTTTTATATTTTGTATACAAATTGCGGTACTCATCTTTCAAAAATTTGTAGAACATGTTGGGTTGTAATAATTTGGTGCTAGTAGGTGATTTTTAGTTGAATATGTATGTCGGATTTTCTTGTTTTCTACGTATTTATTCTTGCTTCTTCTTCTGATGTTCAGTTTTTCATAAATTTCTCCTTCTTTTTTCTTTATGTTTGGTGGAACTCTGATTTTTTGGTGGTTTTAGTGAACAGTCCAAACAATTCATCAAAAATTTTTTATTACTGGCAATCGATTTCGGGACCACCGGTCCCCTCCTCAAGCCTGTCAATTCAAATTAGTTGTGTTACAATTGGTTTTTTTTTAAAATATACATGAAAAATAAAATATAAAAATATAAAAAGGTGTACCTTAAAAAATTGTGATAAAAAATAATTTAATAATAGGGTAGACTCCCATTCCGGGTGCAACCTTCTAATGTTTTCCTAATTTTATAAATATTATTGCTCTGTTTGTTTATAAATACTATTTCACCTACATCCTCATTTTCAACATGTGTCGTCATTGTGACGTTAATATTTTAATTGGTTAATCTATAAATTATAAAAATAAAACATTTTAACTAAACTTAAATTATTTACCTTATACAACAATTAAATATTTTTTTGGCGACTAGAATTTTATTACTGACATGTTTTGACTAGAAATTAACTTTGCATGCATACATAACGATACATTGTGGACTACCTGTATAACCTTTTTTATTTTTTAACTTTAATAAACTTTAAACATTTACAAAAACTTAACAATTACTTAACAACATATCTTTTTGTTAGATACTGTTTACTCTTTTTCTTTCAATTTTTGTGTTTTTGTATTAAGTTTTCATATGCATTACTGATGCCATAATTATCTATTTGTATGTTACAGTTATTTTTTTTCTTTTTTTATGTAATATTTTCTAGCCATAACAGTTTATCTTGGTTATGTTCCTTATCCACTATAATTGGGTTTTCAAAATCAAAATTATGGTTTCTTTCTAATGCATGCTTAGCTAATCCAGTCTTGTCTTCTTTCTTGTTAACTGTTCTTCTATGTTGGTCTATTCTAGTTTTTAGGAACTGTATTGTTTTTCCAATATATGATACATCATTTCCATCTTGTTTACAGTTTAAACAATTTATTTTATATACTATATTGCTATTTTCCATTATTTCTTTGGTGTCTTTTATACTTGGTAACATATTTTGTATCTTGTTTTTAATGTAAAAATAAAAATAAAAATTATTCATTATGAATTCATTGTTTTTACATATTTTTATAAGGTTTTCAGTTAACCCCTCTACATATATAAACAAAAAAAAAACCAATTGTAACACAACTAATTTGAATTGACAGGCTTGAGGAGGGGACCGGTGGTCCCGAAATCGATTGCCAGTAATAAAAAATTTTTGATGAATTGTTTGGACTGTTCACTAAAACCACCAAAAAATCAGAGTTCCACCAAACATAAAGAAAAAAGAAGGAGAAATCGTCAATAATTTTTGTTTTAAAAAATTTAGAAGAAAATCGATGATTTTATTCAGATTCGATGAATATCCCAGCTTACATGTGCCACATCCTTTATTTTCTATCCGATTCCCTTCTTCATCCCTTTTCTATTTTCTTCTATCTCTCGCATTTTATCAGAGCGAGAGGGGGGCGTCTGGGAATTCTCGATCATTTTTCAAGATTTCCATCACGTGATAAGGTCGTTTCGGTACAGCATGCCAGGAAATTATACGAAGGCCTCCGCGATATTCGAGGGCGGAGCTCCCTTGAGCATGGCATGACTGCTTAGGGTAATTGCCCAGAAGAGAATCTCCCAATGGAAATTTTCCTTCCCGAAAACCTCCGATGATAATGAAAGATGACAATCTCAGTTTAACCAACATCCGTTTTATATCTTAATCCAGAGAAATTAATTTAAATTATAACCTTAAGATAAATGTTTAAAACATTATTTATTGAACCATATTACGTCGGTAATCCGAGATGAGAAGGATTAAAACTGTGAAAAGATGGAACTTTTTATATGTGATCCCTCCCCATACGTGGAATTAAAGGGCTTATCTGAAGCTGGCTGTAATAGCACTTGTAGCGTAGCCACAAATCTTCAACCCTCCCTATCCACTAATTTCTCTCCGACTTTATTAACATTTTTGTTGGACCCTTCCGGTCCTTTAGCGCGGAGAACGGAGGGAGCGATATGTAAATGGAGTCTACAAGCCACCGGTACTCTGGATTTTAAGTCACCCCTTACTTGATTTATGTTTGCAGATAGCCTTTGGATTAAAAAAAAAAGTTTTGGCGTCCGACAACGTTTTTCCTACTTTTTCCCCACTCTTTTTACTTTAATGTGGCTCAGATTAGGAATAAGGTCTCTCGTATCTTATACAAATTTCTTTACTTTTGATATTTATGACCGAATTCCTTCTTCAAAGTTTGTTTTTAATTCTTTTAAAAAGTATTATCATTTTTTTTCTTACTTCCTTTTCGCTGAGTAATTTGAGGTCGTTTATTATTTCCACTGCTCATCATCTAAACACACAGAAGGACTAAAAGGTGGTCTTATCTTCTTAAAATGAGAAAAACGTCTGATTTATGACTTTTTTGGGATGATGAACGATAATCAAATCTGTTGAATCCAGCTGATCTAAATCTACACTATCAAGTTAAATCGCGACGGAAAGATGGGTAATAACGTGTTGTGAATTTCACAGTTTAGCCCCTTAGCAAAGTACTAATACCACTTGTCTCATTTTCAGCCTTTTACGAAATCGTCTAATTTTCCCCAAAAAATTCTTTTTTTTTTTCCTGATAATAATTTCTAACAATCAGCTGATTTTTCCCAAGCAAATTCAAATATCATATGTCCCAATCAAATCTATTGTACCTAGCTGATCCGCATCTGCTGCAGTAATTCATAGATATCCCAGCATCAACAAGGCTAATTCTAAGATAGATTTATAAAAAATTTTACGTGAAAATCGCAAAAAAATTTGATTCTTAGACTTCTTCTCTCATTCAAATACGTGGATTTCAAAGAGACTAAAACCTTAAGCTGGAGTATAGAGATGAATCTTAACACACAGAAGGACTAAATGGTGGGCTTCTTATCTTCTTAAAATGAGCAAAAAGTCTGATTTATGATTTTTTTGGGATGATGAACGATAGTCAAATCTGTTGAATCCAGCTGATCTAAATCTACACTATCAAGTTATATCGCGACGGAAAGATTGCTGAATAACGTGTTGTGAATTTCACAGTTTAGCCCCTTAGCAAAGTACTAATACCACTTGTCTTATTTTCATCCTTTTACGAAATCGTCTAATTTTCACCAAAAAATTCTTTTTTTTCCTTACGATAATTTCTAACAATCAGCTGATTTTCCCAAGCAAATTCAAAATATATATGTCCCAATCAAATCTATTGTACCTAGCTGATCTGCATCTGCTGCCAGTAATTCATAGATATCCCAGCATCAACAAGGTTAATCTAAGGTTGATTTCCTGGGTATTTTTACGTAAAAATCGCAATAAAATTTGATTCTTAGTCTGCTTCTCCCATTCAAATACGTGGATTTCAAAGAGACTAAAACCTTAAGCTGGAGTATAGAGATGAATCTTCAGCTTTAGAATTAAAAAAAGTAGAACATGTGAGATAGATAATTTTTTAAAAATAAAAAACGTTAATTAGGATGGCAATCTAATGAAGTAATTCTTGGTTACTGAAACGAAGTTAATAACGTGTCCTTTCGTGAGATGATGAGAGGAGGGTTGACGAACGGTAGAGAGTGTGGGAGAGGGGATCTAAAGGGCTCCAAGGGGAAAGGGGTTTAGCTCTTGGAGCGTTAATTTACCGTGAGTTTTAGACTTAAAGTCGCTTCTGAATAAACGGGCAAGATATGCAAATTGCACTTCATTAGGAGTCGTTCTCCCTCGCCCAGGAAAGTGGGTGGAGGAGAGGTCGGCCATTTCGCTACTTCCGCCCTGTCAAGCCTTTTCCTTCCTCTACCTACATTACACGCGTGTCCTAATGGACTTGGCCAGTCCACAGGGGTTAATTACACTTTAAAATTTGTCAACCTCGTAATTTTCAGTTTTTTTACCCCCCTCAAAGCATATTTTCTCATCTCAAAATTACATTCTTGAAGCAAATTATAAAAAAAAAGTTAAACTTCATTACCGCTGCCACCAGTTCTCCCAATTTAAAAACTTAGGTTAAAAAATTTATCAAATTAAAAAAAAATGGATTTAAAAATAATTATGGAAAACTGTGGACTTAAAAAAGTGGTTTTTTATAACTTTTGCTGGTTAAAAGTTAAACGAAGGCCGTGCCTGTGTGTATTTTAGCTTCCGTCAATCCCTTTTGAAGATAATATTTAATTAAAACGAAAAGTCGACTCCTCCGTGCTCTCCGGAAGTTATTGATTACGGGAGAGGGCACATTGTCGTGCAAACTTCCTGAAACAAGCATGGCGTGGCCACATCTCATGGAGCTAACAATTTAAACATAATTTACGTGATAAAACTCAAAACTAAAATCCTAAAGAGGGAGAGGAGAAAAAAAAAAAATTACGCGGGGGCCGTTTTACTTTCTGTCGTGTTAAACTCTACCTGGTTTCATAATGGGCTTTTGATAAATAGCCTTGGACTATAAAAAAAATTTTTTTTCTTGTAACTGGAAGATTGATTGATCGTCCTTTGAAAAAGAGGAGATTAAATAACTTTTTTTAAAGAAGAAATAATTATTTTGTTATTTTCTTTAAATTGAAATATTTTCAGAAATTAAAAATTTCTCAGCTCACAAGAAAATTTTATAAAAACGAGGATCGGTTTCGGCTTTTTTTAAAGCCATCGTCAGGTGGATTTATATTAAGTTTAATGGCATGGTTGAGGGAGTAAACCTTGCAGAAAGAACCATTACTATGGATGCGGAGCGAAAAAATTAAAATGATTGGTTCACGGTAATTATTCTTATTTTTTTCAAAATCTCCTCTTTTCCACTTTTCCACATCCTTAAAGAAGTTATTGTGGTACTCTCCACGTCACGTGGTACCCACACACGAGGAAGGGTCTTCCAGACTCCGGAGGGTCAAATCGAATAGTTGAGATCGGTAAAGATCTCAACTTTGTGGCTCAGGCCGGCCGTCCGTCCGTTGCATTTTTTTCCGGACCACTTAATGGCCACAGTTTTCAACCGAATTTCACCAGATTTTTACCAAATTTTCTTTAGTCGGTGAACACGAGACTAAAAAGGGCGACTTGTGAATTTCGAAAAAAATGGCGGAGATATCTCTGTTTGAAATTTTAAAAAATTCGCTGAGGCCTTACCGTTGGTCCGATTTTCACCAAATCTTCACCAAGTACTCCGTATATTTTTTAAGAATTATTGGTGAAAAAAAAATTATCATTTTTTTAAACATTTTAGTAGGGAGAAATTCATACTTCCACCCCTTACGAGAGGGAGCTCTCTTGGGCAAAAATCACATTATTTCTGCCTTGACACTGTTTTCGAAATTTTCGAAAAAAAAGAGCTAAAAAAATTTTCAGGAAAAAAAGCGTAAATTTAAAAAAAGAAACGCAAAAAATTTAAAAAAAAAATAATGACCCTGCGGTAGCAGGGACTAAAAGGTAGATTTCTTTTCATGATTAAAATTAAAATGTATAAACACAAAATATATAATTATGTTATAAAATGATGATATAAGGCGCTTTCTCGTGGGACATTCCCAGACATACTCAACATACCTGGGTATGTTAAACTCCTTTCGCGTGGGAAAAACGTGACGTCACAACATACCTGAGTATGTTAGAACGACATACCCAGACATACCCAGCTCGGAGGCAGGATTAAAGCCGGGTTATAACAATTTAAGAACCTCTTGTTTTGTTTATTTACAAATATAAAATAATTATCCCTTGTTTAATGAAATTTTAGGATTTTAATTACTTTTTTCATTTATTTTGGGTGAAAAAGGTTAAGTAATATAGAAAAAATAAGTTAATTAAGTTTTTTTCTAGAATCATTTATTTTACTTGTATCACCTTTTTTTCTAAAATGGAAGATTAATAAAAATAAAAAACAGTACCTAATAAAAATCACTAGGAATATCGTGAATAAATATCTCCAGGAATAATAAGATAAAGTGCGCTTGTAATAAATGAGAGCAGCACATTCTCATTTTTTGTTGCTTTTGACTTCTTATCAATCAAAAAATTCAAATAAGAAAGTTCTAATTGTAGCGGGAACTACACAAAAACGCCATACGAAGCAAATTCGAATTTAAGTGGGAAACAGTGGTGGCCTCATCGGGAGGTTTCATTGATCAGGTTCACATACCTCGGACATAACTCGGACATACCTGGGTATGTCCCACGAGAAAGCGCCTATAAGAAAAATTGCGCCACTGAGCCCCTAGAAAAACATCTGATAATTTTATTAATAAAATATTTAATAATTTCCCGGTATAAATTCAAATTTTTTTTAAAGTTTAGCTAGTTCAATATTTTGCGCCTGGCTCGTCCAAACCTGCTTTAATAATTTTTACACGCCCTCGCAGAGGTCTTAAAGTTTTTTTTTGCAAAAGGACTAGGATTTCAATAGAAAATGCCAATTTTGTCTTTTAAGCCCTAAGTAAAGTAGGTGAATCGCTGGTCCGATTTCAGCCATTAACGAACTCGTCCGAGCTATTGAGATAAAAACTCTAAATACCGGATATCGTCACCCTCACATTAAAATTGCTCCAGTTATCGTGCTAATATATACATATATATATATATAAACTTGGTACATTACAATAGGTAGATTTTGAAGAAAAGAAATCTACCTAAAAGTTGGAAAATTTTTCGAAAAAAAAAAATCTTTTCCCTCCGTTATACTTCCCCCTCCGTTATACTTCCCCCTCCGTTATACTTCCCCCTCCGTTATACTTCCCCTCCCTTATACTTTCCCCTCCGTTATACTTCCCCCTTTTTACTCCCCCCTTTTTACTTCCCCTCCCTTATACTCCCCCCTTATACTCCCCCCTTATACTTCCCCCTCCGTTATACTTCCCCCTTTATACTTCCCCTCCGTTATACTTTCCCCTCCCTTATACTTCCCCCTCGGTTGTACTTCCCCTCCATTGTACTTCCCCTCTTTAATACTTCCCCCTCCTATATTTTTACTTCTCTTTCGGAAAAATTTTATTGAAAACTCTTCAAACTAGTACTTTTTCAAAGAATCAATTCGGGGATAAAATGAACAAATTTTGAAAAACAAAAATTTTTTTTCCCGTGAACCTATCATCTTAATTTTTACGCTCCGTATCCATAAGTAATGGTTCTTTCTTGGAGGTTTTCTGAAGATGGCTTTATGAAATCCGAAACCTGTCCTGGTTTTAATAAAATTTTCTTAGGACTAACAAATTTTTCCGTTTCGAAATCCTCGCTCATGATGTCCAACCTAACCATTGAAATATTTTCATTTTTTCGAGGATTTGCGATCGGAAATATTCTCAATAAGGTTTGTAAAGCGTTGGGGGTCAGGATAATCCTGTGGAGGAGATAGTGGGAGGCTTCACCCTTGATCTCATATTTACATTCCCCCCTCGTTGTTTGTGTGATCCCTCGGGTCGATGTATTGACGTAAGGATTACCCGACGGCACTGACACCCGGGTCTCGGATACACCTTTTTATTATAGGAATTTTCTTCTCTTTCTATTATTAATGAAAAAAAAAGAAGCCTCTCAGGAAGAAATCGAGGCTCAAAAAAACAGTTTGCATGAAAATCTAATAAATCCTTCAAAGGCAAGACATGCAATATCAATACGACCATTAAGATCAAAATCCAAGATATTGTCTATAGCGTGACAGCTTATATCTCGAGTACCACTCGGAACTCCTTAACCCTAAAATACAATTTTAGAATATTCTATTTTCAAAACTAAAAAATTTCTTTATTCCGAATGTCCAAAATGAGAGCGTGGGTGGGAACAGAGGAGCGCCGCCTCCGTGGGTGGAGCCACTGAAATTTATCGCCAGGAAATCCTTGAGGCGCCATTCTTTTAATCTCATTTCAGAAAAAATATAAAAAATTAGGCACAGTAGCAAGAATAAAGAATTCTTGGGTTTCTCAATTTCATTGTAAACAACGTGGGAAAAGTCAAGGAATACAAAATACTCTGGGTTTATCTCGAGAACGTATTCAGTGCGATCACGCTTTTATCTGCATTTAAAATTGCTTGTTTGTCTTCTATAGAAACATGACCTATTTCCAACTAGTTTCTTCATATTCAAGAGGCTGAGAAAATAATAATTAAAAATGTATTCAGGATCTTTAAAAAAATCGAGATGGCTGCTACTGTAATATGATTAAATTTTTTTTTAGCAAGGAGTATTTGGCGGTGACATTTTTGTAAATAGAGTCACATTTTCATAAGAATATAAAAGAAGGAAAAAACAGAGGGGTTCTTAAGAAAACTTCTTATTTTCCAGACCAGCTCTCACCGTGCGAAATGGGCTCGCGTCTACGTTCCGTTCCCAAACCGCCAGTATATTCCGCTTCCCTCCCGAGACTTTGAAAAGGGGAACATTTTCCATTATGCAGAGGGGGTATGTTTGTGCGCGTTCGGAATCGACGTTGATAATGGAAAAGTGCAAAACTGCGAACAGGAGAGAAAAAAGACACCTTTTATTTAGTTTCAAAAGCTTTTATTTTAATGAAAAACTTCTGATTGTGTAGGGAAAAATTTTGTTTCCTCTAATTGGTCTTGGATTTTTGTGTTCTTCAATTTACATATTGCGGTCCGGTTTTCCGGTGAGGTGTCCCCCTCTAATCGGTTTATCTGGAGCTAAGAGGGACTCTGTTGGTTTATGTAGATGATATCTAATCCTGGATTTGCATCGGTTAGCGCCAACCCCGACCCTTCTGCTCAGAAGGCCCGTTGTTGACTTTCCCTCCTATCGCTGTGTGCACAGACACGTATCCAAGAAACAGGTGGTTTCCGTGAAGTCTTTTTTCTTCAGAAACAAAAGTCAAATGTCAAATAAGAAAAAAAAACCCGTTGACTGATAACATGTACGAAACCTGAACAAATAGCGTTCGACGATAGTACGAGAATAAACAGGAACCGTCGTCTAACTCGTAACAGGGATCGACTCCGTTCAATCGATACATTAAACCTCCAAACATACGAGATGTAGATAAGCCTTGTCTTTCAATTTACTAAGTTTACTTAAGCCCTTATGCTAACAGTTAGGCCAGTCTAGACAAATTAGAAATTTTCCGTGAACCCTCTCCGATAACAAGCAAAAAAGCAACCACTGGTTAAGCAAGCAATGTCAACTTTACTCACATAGAAGCCGCTATAAATCAGATTCGGTACCTGAAACAAACAAAAAATGTCATTTTAATGATCATATTGGCCGTAAATCGAGTTGGTATTAGGAGTTTAATCAAAACATTAATTCAACGTATCGGCATTATCAGGTGGGATTGTTGTTAATTAGAGATAGAATGAGGTAGAGAGCCAATTGAGTGTTCATTATCGGATGGACAAAAAAGATAGAAGAGGGGATGTTATTCAATTTATCGCCGCCTCCCCCGGAATTTGGGTAGTCCGGGAGTTTCGGTCGGAGGGTGACAATTAAGATGTTATCTGTCCGACGATAGAAAACAGGCACGGGTTGAAAATACTGGGCCGGAGGATGGAATGACACTCACCCACCCTTTCCATTCGACCGTCCTCGATCGCTTCTATGTAAATGGGGTTTTATCGGCTATAAAACGACACGGACCCTTGTTCCGAACCCCTACCGTTACTAGCCGATCGAGAGGACAGAACTTTATAATCGATCTACCCTTATTGAATGCTCCCACCTAATTCTATTACTACCTACACATGGCCATCACCCTATGACATCAAAAATGCTCAATCGACCTAAATAGAGCCTTTGAGAAGAAAAAATTTAAGTTCTAATAGAAGCTAAAGCTAACCACCGGTTGGCCACTACAAACGGCGCGGCGTGTAACCAAACAACAGTTCTATGATTTATTCCGGCCAGAGCTTTGACATGCTAAAAACAAGTAACCACATTAATTGGCAATAGCAAACCACAGGACAAGCAATGCTAACAACAGGTTAAACGGAACTAACAAACATTCTAATCATAGCTAACAACAGGTTAAATGCAACTATGTAAGCAGGTTAACACAAGCTAACACAGGCCAACCGGTTCATTACATATTTCTTGGCATAGCAAACCACAGGTGAAGCAATGCTAACAACAGGTTAACACATCTATACCAGCAAGTTGAAGAAAAAGCTGCTAATCAGAGCTAACAACAGGTTAAATGCAACTATGTAAGCAGGTTAACACAAGCTAACACAGGCTAACCGGTCCATTACATATTTCTTGGCAGAGCAAACCACTGGTCAAGCAATGCTAACAACAGGTTTAAACACAGCTACGATGCAACTTTGTAAGCAGGTTAACACAAGCTAACATAGGCCAACCGGTACATTACATATTTCTTGGCATAGCGACCCACAGGTAAAGCAATGCTAACAACAGGTTTTAACACAGCTATATCAGCAAGTTGAAGGAAAAGCTGCTAATCAGAGCTAACAACAGGTTAAATGCAACTATGTAAGCAGGTTAACACAAGCTAACACAGGCTAACCGGTCCATTACATATTTCTTGGCATAGCAAACCACAGGTAAAGCAATGCTAACAAAAGGTTAAACACAGCTATACCAGCAAGTTCCTCCATTACAAATTCCTTCCCATGTACGTTGGTCGTATCTTTCCAACAGCTAACCAAGGCTATCAACTGGATAGCAAAGCGATGTCCTCGCACCTTGGCAGTAGCTTTGCGCCATGATAACAATAATTAACCTCATGTTAACCAAGGATAACAACAGTTTAACATAAGCAGAATAGGCTCACCAGTCTTTTTTGTATGTCTTCGCCTGTATCTATTCTAGACCATTGCTAACAACAGGTTAAACAGAGCTATACCAGCAAGTTAACCAAAACAGGTTAACCAACAACCAATTCCATCGCATGTACGTTGGTCGTATCTTTCCAAAAGCTAACCAAGGCTATCAACTGGATAGCAAAGATGGCAGCAGGCGATGTCTTCGCACCTTGGCCGTAGCTTTGCGCAATGATAACAATACCTCATGTTAACCAAGGATAACAACATAATAGTCTCACCGATCTTTTGTGAATGTCTTCGGCTGTATCTAGTCTTGAGATTTAACATGCCAAAAAAGGTACGTCAAGCTGCACTTTTGATTATTTTGTCCCAGAAACTCTGCGTATACTAAGAGAAGAGTTATATGATGAAATAGTAAAGGATGAAAAAATATAAATAAAAGTAGAATAAATCGGAAGGCTGAGGTCGGATTTCCGTGGATTAAAGAAAAAGGGTGCAACTGCACATGCAAATTTCTTAAATGGGATGAACGAGAATCCGGTACGGCTCTGAATCTAAAACAGAAAAATCCCTGCGGCAAGGCTGAACTACCCTTGGAGCCGCAATGAATATCGTCTATATGCAAATTGGATTGTCCTCCATGGATTTGCCCCAAGGGGTGAGTCAACCCAGGCAGTAAGGGTTGGTAAGGGGTTACAGGACACTCCCTGGGGAATAGCGGCCGTCCTAAACCGCTCCTTCGGGCTCCCTACGACTTCAATATTACCCTCCTAATTAATCATTTTAAATAATTTCGATATTCAATCTTTTTTCTGAGGGATGACTCCAAGAGGTCTTAACGAGCATTGAACGGTTTCTTCAACGAGAAAAAGAGGTCGACGGGGCGAGACGGAGTTAGAGAAATGAGACGGATCATATAAAGTGCCGTTTTATACCAAAAGAGAAGGGAGTTATTTTGACAAATGCCACTTTTGAAAGTCCTCCTATCTATTTTTTGCGATTCCTAAAAAAAGTTAACCAGTTGATTTAACACGATTTCGGGGTGGAGTGAGACCGTTAAGCATTCAAGCAACCATTAAGAAGGATTTTATATTTTGTGCTGTTGACAGAAATCCTTTTATGAATCATTAGAGTCGAAATATTGTCAAAGTTATGTGAAGAAAAAAATTATTCATTTTTTATTGAAAATTAACATGTCCGGAAAATAGTCGGGAGGAAATTGTTTTTGAAGTTCCGTTAGGTGTCGGGTGAAAAGGAAGTTGAATCATTTATCGACGACCGACTGAAACTGAGTGCAATTTGCGATTCAGATTTCAACACTGGCAGAAGGAATGAGAGATGTAAAAGTGAAGCGAGGGGGTATTTTAATGACGAGTTATGCAATCCCGCTCGACGCCTATGACGTGCGAGGTGCATTCTCGCTCATCCGACCTCTATAACCTCCCTACTATTCATCACTTTGTTCGTCACCTTTGAATTATAATATAGTTTCGTAACATCTTTAAAACTTCATTATCATTTTTAAAAACTATATAAATATAGCGGCGGACTTTGGGAGGAAGGGGGTTATCTGATCATCGGGTGTTTAACACCCTTTTTAACGAGTTTTGGGTCATTTTAAACGGTTTTTTGGTGTATAAACACCTGTTTAATCTGGTGTATGGGTGTTGCACATCTATTTCACCATTTTTGCGTCATTTTCGAGGATTTTGTGGTGTAGAAACACCTGTTTTTTCAGGTACCCGTTCGTTAAAATCTCTTTTACCGGGTTTTGAGTCGTTTCCGTCGATTTTATGGTGTAAGTAAATCGGTTTTACTAGGCGTTCATGCGTTAAAAATCATTTTAACGGGTTTCTGGTGGTTTCGTTGAATTTTTGGGTGTGGAAACACCCGTTTTATCAGGTGTTGGGGCGATAAACATCATTTTTTTACCGTGTTTTGGACCGTTTTCCTCAGTGTTACCAACAACCCCCAACTAGTATCTCACTCTAAGTTCACCCATGATGTTTTGCTATATCATCAACAATTAATGGCCTCGATACTTCGTAAAGTTAAGAAACCAAAAGTGACTCCAGAAACTCAAGCACTAAGAATAAAATTTCTTTTTAGAAGTAGAGATGTTAATGAAGCAAGTATCATCAACTTTCTTAAACAATTTTGAACCAGATATCAAATAACCTATGAAACCGAAACTTATGAATAACCGTTTGACCCAAAACTAGAGGTAAAGCAGACTTTAGAGTTATTACCATCGATTGATGAAGCCTCAATTTTTTGATTAAAAAATGATGAAATGTTTTGAATTTTAGAAACAAATACTTTTTATATGATTCTCTTTTTATATCACGTGGGCGGAGGTCGGAGAGTGTAGGCGCCATCTGTTAGTTTTGCTCTGGGACTGGCAGAATTCGTCTGTGCTTATCGATCGCCTTCCTGACACACGTTTGGGGTTGACTGCAAGAGATATGTCAAAGTGAAAACAGTAGGCACGGGAGACTTTATCAGGGATGTAAA
Organism: Orius insidiosus; assembly: GCA_014119065.1. Lineage (NCBI taxonomy): Eukaryota > Metazoa > Arthropoda > Insecta > Hemiptera > Anthocoridae > Orius > Orius insidiosus. The sequence continues at coordinate 25,899 of JACGAQ010002148.1, read as the reverse complement.
ACGGTCCCCGGTAGGCCGATTATAAAATAGCGGAAACCGCTGAATATTCACAAAATAACGAAAAACTCTCATTTTTCGGACGTTCGCGTGACTTTTGATTTTTTTCGGGGCTCTATTAAACGATGGAATCATCACGTCGTAGAAGCCTACCTCACGCGATGTGCCACTGTACGACTCATTCAGGACGTTTGACAAAAAAATAGTTTTACGGATTTTGTGGTTTTACCTTTTATGAGTGATAATTCAATTGGGATATGACATGTCGTGACATTCTTTCGTGATTTTCGGGCTTAAAACGTCTTTATCTTAATTGTTCCATCTTCCCAAAGTACAATAAGTCATGAACTTCAAAAGAATTTTTTTATTCATTTAACAATATAATGAAAGCTTAAATGAGCGAGTATAATCGCCGTAATAGGATTTACTTCAAAGTAGATCGGAGATGATTAATCTGCCCTCGGATTGTAATTATCTAATTCCGTTCAAAAGTAATTAGCCAAGAATCTTATGAGAAATAAGGGGCTACACATAATTTCTTCAAAAAAGGGGCCAGATTTTTCAGGCAGCCTCACCGTAGTAGCTCAATTGAGGCCCTCCGGGTACGAAGGGCGAACTCAACATCGGACAAATTTATTTTATTTTTTTTTTTTTTTTTCATTTTCACATTCTAGAGCTCTTGGTGAATACACCCATATAATTTTTATGTTGAGTTCGCCCTTTTTTCCCCTTTAAATACGTAAAAACCGATATGCGGCAAAGCTCTAACTGCGATATCCGAGCGGGTACGAAGGGCGAACTCCACATCCTAGTCTACAACCCCACTCCTTTTCCCATTCCAGGGCATGACTTTTCTGTTGAGTTCGCCCGTATAAAACTTTAAAATGCGAATATCTCGAAACTACATTTAGTTGAGTTCGCCCTTCGTACCCGGAGCGCCTCAATTGTATAGTCTATAGTTGACTAAAGTTTTCTATGAGGAAAATGTGGGATGTACCTTTTGCGGATAAGTTATTTGTAGAGCCTACTTTTCCATCTAATCCTCCGGAGTAGTATTAATGCACTTGTAATGCTCTTGGAGGATTTATGTGAAGGGGAAGGCTAAGTGTGGTCAGGAGGCGGAAAGAAAATGACAAAGTTGGTGTCGGCCAACTCGAAAAGTGGTATCCCCCCTTACCTAAACCCATCTCCCTTTTCCATCTAGTAATTAACTCCAACTGAAGAAAGTTTTCCAGTTTTTTTTTTTTCCTTTTTGGAGCAAACAAGGGGCGATTTAGCGTGAAATATAAACAAGTTTTTTAAAAATAAATATTAACTGGGGAAGAGCCATTAGGTTGATATAGTGGGAACACTAAAATCTTACAATCAGGGGCAAAGCTAGCAAACAAACAATAAAACATATTCTTTTCCAAGATATTATTTACGTGGAAGTCATCGGTATACGTCTGTACAAGTCTCCCCTCCCCTTTATACATATTTACACTCTTCCGCTAGAAGAAAACAAAAAAGGAAAAGAGAAGAGAGAAAAAAAGAAGGAAAAAATTCGTGTTGCCCCCCTTATGAATAATAAACGGGCATATTGCACAGTCTCCCACTCCCCGAACTCATAAAATAGGTAGTAAAAGGATTAACCCTTCGGACGGAGTCGGCTTGGAAATATTGTAACTAAACATGCGAACTATTAACTAGCAATGCCCTAGGAAAAAGAGTTTTTCACGAAATTATTTATAACACGGGAGTCCGTGTGCTGTGGGGGGTGTCGTGTTCATTTTTCTTGGGCGGAGAAGGGGTGCAACAACCCCCCCAGCCACCCAGCACCTCACCGGATAAATGCCCGGACTCTTTGGAATTCCGTGGAACAAATTGCACCACTTAAAGGCCACGGACGCGCACACCCCAGTCCCTCTTTTTTCCCTTCTTTTTTTTTTCCTACGGAGGTACAATTTGTTCTCCCTTGTCTGACATTTAGCGCGTTTGTATTCTCCGATTCGGCTTTTTTTAAAGCTTCTTTTTAAGCGACAAACTTACACCAATAGATCCTTCAGATAAAACTATTAAAATATAAGATAATAGATCATTTCCTTTAAATTTTAGCGTTTTTTGCGCTAAAATCCGTTAAAATCGACCTAAGAGAAAATTAGCGATTTGTTAACGGAGCTTTAATTTTTGATGCATATCGCAAATACGTTGTATCTCTTTCAAAATTTGTGGTCCGGATTTAGCGCAAAAAACGCAAAAATTTGACATTTTTTAAAGTTGTCGAAAATGGTCATAAAAATAGTCAAATCTACTTAAAATTTTGCGAAATAAAAAATTGGGGTTCTTATTTGAAATAACGAAGTTAGCTTCTATTTGGGACACCCTGTATATCCAAACGCATTTTAAATACACCATCAAATTCTTTGATTTAATTAGGGGGGGGGGGTTAAATTTAACTTTTTTTCGTAGGTTTTAAAAAAGGTTGACTTTTCGGACGTATTTTTAATCTTTTATTGTGACTAGTTTCGAGTCTTGACGACTCCTCTTCAGACTACAAAATTTTACAAAAACAGTATTAATAAATTATTTTTTAAACAATTTTTTTATTTTTTTATAATTTTTACCTTATCACTATCTGTTCGACTAATTTTAATTACGGCTTACCTAGTTATGTAGAAGTTAAAAATTAATGGCAGTGTTTCATAAGTTTTCACTTTTTTTAAAAATTTTTGTGTCGAAATTGTTAAACAATGTTCAGAAATTAAAATAAATTAAAGAAGAAAATTAAATAAAATAAAGTTAAGAAATTAAAAGTCAACCTTTTTTAAAACCTACAATACAACAAGCGGACGACCAAAAAAGAAATCATAACTGTTTTTCATAAAACCACTTTTTAACGCTCTCCCAGACGTATGCCATGTGTTTCCGGACACCCTGCATAGCGTTATAGCTCTATGACGGATTATTGTTTAAAAAAATAAAAATGGACAGATTTTGAGAAAAAAAAATATACCTAGAAATAATATTAAAAAAATGGCTCTATGGAGATATAAAAATTATTATTGTTATTTTTTAATGATAAAATTACAATTTAATACATAGTTAAAAATTATTGTAACTAGGTACCTAATTGACGTGATAAATTATACTTGAGAAAAATTAAGGAAGTTAAAAATTGAATGTCGGGGAAAAAAAACCGCTTTTTAAAAGGGGAATGTTCACAATTTGGTAAATAGCTAAACGCTTTGCAGTGCTTAAGATTGGAGCTTCAATTCCCTTTGATGTCTTATTCTCCTATCGCATTAAAGCCATCGTAGCAGATGGAATTGTGTACAAGGAGATGAGAAACAAGCTTTATAACGTTTGCCCTGAAATAAGTTTAAAAAGAGGGGCAAAAGCGGCTATAAAAAGAAAAGCCTATTAAAATTCCTTTTTTTTCACTCCTCTTCATCCATTTTTTCAATAAATGGACCTAGATTATTTTTGAAGATCTATTGAAGTTAAATCAGTGCTAAAATTAAATTTTCTCGTTGCTTGAAATTGACATTTTCAATTAATGGAGAGTGTCTGCGAGGAAGCTCTCCGCACAAAATATATTTTAATCACAGTTTGTTTCATTAGAAGCGCTCTTGCGTTCCAATTAAGGACTGGAATTGAGGGCGATTGCAGCTCGGAATACAACAATGGGCCTGTCAAAGGCAGGGCCAATAATTCATAAAATAATAGGACACGTTTTTTCTATTTTATTATTTTAAATGAAGGAATAACTAAAAAAGTTGAAAGAAAAAAAAATTTCTGCCTGTCACTTCAGGTTATTTATCGTCGGCTTTCGGTTTCTTCGGTAACGTTTTCAGGGGAAAATTCGCGCACGTAACGCCCGCATAGCTAAACCGCGGGACTCAATCAACCGGATAATCCTCGCCCTGGGGAAGTTTGATCCCGTTTTAATGGCGTATGCAACCCAAATACGGAATGAAGGGCACTTCTTCTCCACTTGAAGTTTAGTGTTGTGAGATATTCCAATTTAACTATAAAATTGATCAAAGAGCAGCTGTGATAAACAGAATGAAGCTTCTGATGACCCAATCCTTTGTTTACCTATTAGATGTTTGTATTTTAAGACAAAACCCGTTTATTGTCTTGAGGGTTTATTTACAAGATGTCTCGCTTTCTGGAAGCTTTGAAATGGTTTTTGTGTGGCCGGGGGGGAAAAGAGGCTTCCGCGTTGCCCTCCCTTTTAACGAAAGCCGTAGATTTTCTGAAGATGCTTCCCCTCTGCTCTTTCGACCATCTTTCCTTCTGCTGTCGTTTCGCGCCCGGCCCCCTACTCAGGACACAACTTAGGACGGATTTATCGAGTACGATGTTTGTTCTTAAGCACCCTTTGGAAATTATTTATAGGAAGACGGCTTTAAACAACCTGCGTGCTGATTCTTGTAAACTTGAATGATAAACAAGCTTACGAAAGTTTCCTTTGTTTTACATTTCAGAATGCATATTTTAAAGCCACTTCTTCCGGGGTGGTGTGAGAGTAGAAAAAGGAACGGTTGTTCTTCTCTACCTTCCTGCACAACCATATCTATTGACATAAACCATATTGGAAGAAATGGATAATCATTGTTGAAACCTAGTTTTGTTGAATGTGGCAGCAGAGGCAGGTTTACCACACGTAAAGTATGAATACAGTACACCCCAGTTACCATTGTCAAACTCTAAATGGAAGACATAAAACGTTATTAACGTGGAAAAAAAAATTAAAACTTTTCAGGCCCGGAAACTTCTTTCCGAAAATGAAGGCCGGAACGTTGAATAACTCACCCTTGGGTAAAAAATTGAATTACGCGCGTCTGTTCTAGAGGGAGGAAAAATAAGAAGGCTTTTGGGGTGGGCGAACTAGAATGGAGATTAAGGAAAAGTTGTACTCCGATGTTATTGCCATGGAAAGTGTTTTATCGCAGAGAATCCAATTTGAAAAAGGCTTGTATATTATTTCAAAGGTTAAGTAAAAAATTCTCGACTTAACTGTCATTATATAGAAAAAGCAATAAAAGTGGAACTAAGGTTGCTAACAGGAGACGGAATGTCGAACTATAAACTAAGGGAGTAGAAAGAAGTAAAGTGGCACTTGTGAACGACAGATTCTATTGGAAAAAACACAGAGGGCGAGACGAGTGTTTCGGGCTTTTGGAAAGGACGTTGAAGGCTCATAGAGGAGGGGGCTTTTGGAGAATGAGCGAAATGCTTGACATTCCTCAGTCCGACGAGAATAATTGTACTTTTTTCCCTCCCTTCCATCCCTTTTAACTCCAGGGTCTTTCTTTCCCAACCCTCGACATTCCCTGTCTCCTCTATCCAGGAAAGAAACAATACGTAAAATAAACCTTTTAAGTTCTCACTGAAACATTATGTATTTCAAAAAATCTGGATTCAAAATATATTTTTTATTTAGTTTCAATACTTTGACAAGGATGTGTTGGTTGCCAAGGAGACGGAGTCTCCCCCGTAAAATGAAAGCCTTAGCCGGGTTGAATGAGAGGGTCCTGAAAGGAGACAGGCAACAGGCCTACTCGACCCTCCAGTCGACCCCCACGACTATTCCCATCCTCCTTGTTTATTACGTAATTGAACCGCAGAGATCAAATCCAACAAAAATTGAACTTTTGATATAAAAACTTAATTTTCTTAATGGATTTTTAATAAAAAAAAGGGCCTTTGAATGCTTTGCGACATCTGATTGCGTTGGCAAGATTTTGGAGATTAGATGGGGGGAATGAATAGATTCCTAATCTTGACTGAAAAGTGATGAGGGAAAACAAGAGTTTCCATGGTGACCGAAAGGGCTTCCAGTTTGATTTACACTCTGATCGTCATGTCCACTGTAAAGCGCCATTATCAAAAACAAAACTCCCGTAGGTGAAAAGGACCTTTTCATAAACTTCGAGACCCCACGCGTTATTTCAGCGCTATATAGATTTTAAAAGCGGCTTTTAATTAATATCTCAAACTCCCTCCTCTGTTTTCTTCAATTTTAAAGGCGAAGATAAAACCCTTCGGTCTCAAGTTGTCAAATTAATGTACTTTTGATTTCGCTAAAGGGTGAATTGATGGCCTTTCCCTCACTCTTCATGATAACTCCCTTTTAATTTAATTTAAACTTTTATGTCTTTTAAATAGAATAAGGAAAACATAAAATACCTTAGGAATATAATTTTTTTAAAATAATAGCTCCTCAAAAGGTGTAAATATCCGTAATTTTACTATTCAAACAGCTTAATGTGAACTCTTAAACACGCAATGGTAAACGTTATATTTTAAAACCTATAATTTTGTAGCACACGCGAAAGTTATTTAAAATTAATTGCACATTAATTTTCATCACTTTTTATGCTGCCAATTTAGATTTATTTGGACCTTATAATCATGAAACTTTTCGAATCCAGCAGGTGTGTTCAGATTTCCCTTTATGGGGTGCTAACAATTGGTTTCGTTAGTTTTTTTAGGGTTTTCTGAAAATATCAGGGTGTTTACTAAGTTTTGCTGGGACGGGTGGACAATTGTAAGGCAGGCCTCGTTCACCCCCCCCCCCTCCTGGAAAAATAGGGGCCGAAAGTGTCCAAAAATTATGGTTTTTTCCGAAAAAATGCTTAACTCGCTGAAAAATATTTTTTTTCCTTTTTTAAAGAAACTTCTTTAAGGAAGTTAAAAAAAAACAGTCAGATCGTAAATCGTGTACGTCGCAATTGGATGTTTTTATTCCGAAGTCGAACTGGAAAATCGTGTTTTGTTGGTTGATCCGAAAATGGTATAATGACTGTAATCGTCCTATGTGTAGCGAGTGCCGTTCCTTTCCATCTCCCCACCTCGAATCCCCCATCGAACTGAGAGAATGAACTCGGAAGTATCTTCCAAGAATGAGCTCCGATTAGTGCTGAGGATCGCCGAGACTATCGGTCAAAAGAATCAGAGCGTGAATAAATCATGAAAATGGAAAGAAGGTTTAAGCCATTTTTTAATGATTCTGAAGTCTACAAGGTGGGATCTAGAAGACCAAAGAACGGGTTTGATCGCGTTCCTCGAGCCATTGGATTTTTCTTGGTACGGTGGAAGTTTGGCATGAATGACTGAGAAAACTCTGGGTTCAAATAAGCCATTTTTAGAGCTGCAAGTCACAGAGACATCCAGCCATTGGATTTTCCTGGTAGAGTGGAATTTTGGTATGAATGATTGAGAAAGTTGAGACTATTTCTGCTGTTACAATTTTCTAAAAGGGTTTTTCTTTCCCTAGGGATTGTCGATGATTCTAGTCCCGTGACGAAAAGGGGTTCCCTGTTTCCTCGGGTCGAGATTGTTCCGCTATACGGCTCCCCACCTTTCGGGTTCGCGAAAACGCGGAGGGGGGTTCTTCGGAGTCATTGAACCTTCCTTTTTCCTCGCGGTCTCGACTCGCGGGTTGGGGCCGCCCGGTAACAACTCACGGATTGGCTGGGAACCTTCGCTCAAAATGGGGCCCTCCTCTTTTTTCTGTTCTTTATTTGGCCCTCCATGTAACGAAAGTCATCAACGGCAAAATTACACTCCTCCGGCCATTGGTTGACCTCTCCTTTTTTTCCCCCCACGGGATTAGGCCTTCCCTGCTTCCTGAGTCTGACAATAATAAAAATCCTGACCCAATGTAAGTTCAACTGGGCCGATAACGGTTTTTCGAAAAGGCAAGTTCGGGTGAAGGCCGCCGGTGACACATGCTGATTTTTTTCTCCATCGCATTATCTCTAATGGCAGTGAATAAAAATTAATTGAACACCTGTGAAAATACCTTCTGGCCAAAATTTCAACTAAAACCAGCCAGATAGGTTGAAACAAACATAGAAAAACCCAAATTCTTCCAAATATAAAAAGCGTTCAATTCTCTAAGTACACTGGTTGGAGCTAAAAAATGACCAATATTGATCATTCCATACGAACTTCTTAAGTAAATTACATCATGCTCTCATTGTGACAACAATATCGACTGAAAACAAGGTAGAAAAAATGAAAGTCTTCACCCAGCCAGGCTACATGGAACGGGCGTGAACAGCCGTATTACCGAGACCCTATTTCAATCAATTCTATAAAGAGGATTTGATGAAGATCGTTCGATTGGCGCGTCTCTCCGGGTACAAAACTTAAGATAGAAAATCTCTGACATTTTGCAAAGTTTGAGAAAGCTCGGCTTTTCAAAATGTAAAAACGCACAGCCGGCACAACAGAAAACCTCATGATCTCTAAAGTCTAAAGACTCTTCCAAAAACCGGGAGTATCTTTAGCAACTGGTGTCTGCAGCCACAGTATCGAGACTTTGACACAAAAATGGCACAGTCTTGCCAACCGTTTAGTATTTTAAGTGTATAAAAATTATTAACCACAACTTTTGATAACGCTTCAGTTTATCGCAGACAATAGACATTGGCGTGCGGCGAAGGGGTTTTTTCAAGAAGGAGCCATTACTTTTCTCGGTGGGAGGTAAGACTTTAATGGGAAGCAAAAAGAAGAAAAAAAGAATTTCGTTATTTTTTTCTATCTTTTATTACCCCATACCAAGAATGGCCTGATTGTTCCATCTTTTCAAAAACGCTGCATCATCCTTCAGGCTCATCTATCAAAAAAAAGTTAAAAAATATTTTTCTGGAAATGAAATCGAAGCTCGTCCTCTTTACATAGATATAATTTGTGTTAAGAATTTAGCGAATGTCGCCATCGGGTGTGAGGAAAGGGAAGTGTGTTACGAGGGGCAGTGACCGCACGAAGATTCAACAAACAATGACCCAGTCATCGCTTAAAACAAAAATCTGCATGCAAAACTCGTCTTCGAATACGTCAAAAAATGTTAATTCCCTTAAAATTCATTAGCTCGTTTTTTTTCTAAGCCTATTTTTTTCAAATTCATGAATAACATGAGCACGAAGTCTATTGAAAATAATAATAGTTTCATAAATTAACCTTGGAAAATATTGTCGCTAAGACTGGATCGAGCAGACTTTTTTTTTGTGGGCAATATTTTAACCTTGAAATTCGCATTTGAATAGAAACTCTCAAGTCCCAACTTCGCCGATTGCAATTTTCAAACACAAAATATTCAAAGCTCCCCTGAAGACTAAAAAAAAGGACAAAAAACCCTCAAAACATAAAGATTTTTAGTTTCCAAGGAGCGTAAAATGGTTTAAAATAACTATCATGGTTTTCATCACCATGAAGTCTCCTTCCAGCCAACCTTGAAATTCCCAAGTGCTTTGGCATCGACATACCAAATGCGATTATCCTCTTTAATCCTTTTTTTATACCATGGATTAAAAATAAAAGTTGAGGATTCCGTATTATTGGGAGACCTTCCGCGAAATGTGATGTATCCTGTGGTATCACGTTTGTTCCAGGAAGGTCTCTGTGACCCAATTCTTTCTGTGTGGGGGAAATTCCAGTTCTGTGAGAAGACTTTTGTTAAAAATATTTAGCCTTAAAATTTTATTTTAAGTACTTCAAAGTGTAAATTAAACAATTAAAAAAAAAAAAAAAAATCACTGAAGAAAAAGATCCTTTACGAGCCTAGGTTGTTATTCTTAATTATTCCTAATTATTAAAAGCGTTAATTTTTCTCATGAGTACTTTGACCTCGAGAGGTTTTTTACTTGGCAATGACTTTTGAGGTTTTATACATTCTAGTGGAAGCGAATATTCTCCACGTTCTGGGTGGGTCAGAGTCTTGATCACTGACCCACGGAGGACTTTCATCCCCCTAGATCCTAAAACCACCCTCAGCTCTTTTACCGGGAAAAAACAGGTGTTTTTGAAGTTTTTTATTTTATATTTATATTGGGTGGGAAATCAGGTCCCTTTTTAAATTACGGGAAATTGACGTTAGTTAAAATTATTATTAACTTTCTCCAAAAGGAGGTTATTGTGATACCCTCCAAAAAGTCTTCGGAATTGTTTTTTTTCATTTCTTTAGTAGGTATTATTTTATTTTTTTTTATAGGAAAGTAATTTTTTTCTGAGTGCGGCGTCCTTACCACCCAATTAGCATAAATCGTCGTTTCACTCAAGAAAAGACCACTCTCTGTTTTTATTACCCATAAAAATACAAGGTTAATTAATGATTTATTAAATCGCAATTCTTCTTTTAAAAAAATGAGAAACAAAATCATAACAGTTTGCACAACTGATTAGCAAAAAAGAAAAAATCCGATAAAAATTGTGGCCGTAAAGTTAAAAAGGGCCTCAGCAGACAAAAAATTGACCCTACGAGGTCTGGAAGACCCTTCCCCAAAACCCGACGTCGAGGGTATCACAAAAAAGTTAAAAAGTCAATTGACCCTAGGGGTATAGAAGACCCATTGACGGCAAACAACTCTTTGAGGTCTATCCGGAAAGTCCATAAAAAAATTTCTAGGAAGCCCAAAAGGCAATTCGGGGGTCACTTAAATCCTTCTTGGTACTCACGGAGCTCCCTTTACCTCCCAGAATCTTGTGTCCCTTAGGTACACCGCATGAAGGGGGGGGGGGTCTTACACTACGATAATGCCCCGGGTCACACCTCTTGTGTGCTGGTTTTTGGCTTCTTCGATTACGGTGGTGTTTAAACACCAAAACACCCCAAAAACTTATTTTTGATACCCATGAAAGAAATTATCTAAGGCAAAATTGAGATTTCGATGCGTAGTTTGCTTGAAGTTTTGATTAGAAATCGAAGGTTTTTTTTTGTCGTTGAAAGGTGAACTGGATTTTATCCACGATTCGTTAAGATAGTGTGAAGTCGGGTAATTTTCACGATTAGAATATGCTAACGAGCTCTTCGGCAAGAGGTGTTGCGTATGTGTATAACTAACGGGTTAAAGGAGAAAGGGTCAGACAGTCGACGGTGTGGCGGGGAAGGGGCATCCGAGAATCCGTGCCTTTGTTTTCGCTTTCATAAAGCGGTTCAAGTGGACCAGTGAGGAGGATTTTACAGTTGGTGGGGCTTCTTCGTTGTCGGATTGTTCACCAAGGACGACAAGACAAGCCCACTGGCCAACTACCCGAGGCATCCTCGGACACTTTACAACCCGAATGCTCCTCGTTAAAACTTTTATCTTTTACAAAGAACCTAACCGATAATTCTCTTAATGGTTTCAAAATCCTTACTCGCTCTTCTTATTTCAACATTGATCTTTCTTGATTCTTTATCAATGTCGACTCCTTCTTACTCAATAACCTCTTTTTCTTGAAGCTCAAAATCACACCCCGAACTTTTAGATTAAAAATCCACAATCCCACCACTTAATGCATTCAAACTAAAAGATTTGAAAAATTGCATGTCGAGGATGTTTTATGAAGTCTGGCCCGAAAAGGTTTGTGTTCGTGTTAAAGCTTAACTAATTACGTGATAACAAAAGGACGAGAAGGGAGGCCACGGGGTCACCTGAGCCCAACAATGAACCGACCGACAATACGCAATCAACCGCCTTTATTGTTTCCAACGCAGTCTCCGCTTTTTCATACGGGACATTCACGTACATTCATCGAAAAGTACCCTTTTTTTAACCTTCACCAAGATGGAATTTAGTAAACTGAAATTCTTCGAGTACTACCGAGCCTCCGGTTTTGGAAGGGTCTTCCAGACCCCGGAGGGTCAATTCGAATATTTCTTTACCGATCTCAACTTTGTTGTGGTGCCGGCCGGCCGTAGCATTTTTTTTCCGGAACACTTTTTTCAACCGATTTTCACCAAATTTCTTTAGTCGGTGAAAGAAACTACGAGGGGATTTTTGAATTTCGAAAAAATGGCGGAGTTATTGTTTAATTTTAAAAATTGGTCCGATTTTCACCAAATTTTTACCAATTACTCCTTATTTTTTACGAATTTTTGGTGTATTTTTACATTATCATTTAGTAGGGAAAATTTCACTTCCACGCCTTACGAGAGGGACCTCTCTTGGCAAAAATCCCATTATTTCTACCTTGATACTTCGAAAATTTTCAAAAAAAAAAAAATAAGAAAATTTTTGAAAAAAAACTTAAAAATCGTTATACTTCCCCCCTTTATATTTCCCCTTACTTCCCCTCCCTTATACTTCCCTGTTATACTTCCCCTCCCTTAACTTCCCCTGCGTTATACTTCCCCCTCCTATATTGTTACTTCTCTTTAAGAAAGTTTTCGTTGGAAGCTCTTCAAACTAGTACTTCGACAGCAGCTATTGATTGGGAAAAATATTTAGCAAAATAATTATTGTTTGCTTAAACTTTTGAGAAACGAAAATTCTCTTGTGTTGGTTTTTTTCCTTTTAAAAGTACTGGGTTGAAAAATCATGCGATGTTCACCCGAAGGGGAATTGCGGCTCTGTCACGCCTTCTCGTAACCTTCAAAATCAATCTCAGCAAGGACAGATCTTTCCCTGGGAAAACGTCTAGTTAGGATATTGAATTGAAAAAAAAAAAAAAAACAATTAGATTATCACGTCTTTTCATTGTTTGATCAAATCGTGTTTTCCCCCTGCTCAAAACGATCGGAGATCGAAAAAGTAAGAATACGTAATGGAAAAGAACTTCCCGAAATGTGCACAAAAGTGTCTTAAAAACCAAAATTATGAAGACACCTTCATTTCTGCTTTTTCTCTTACAAAAAACCTAGATTTGGATGAAAATGCCAACTCCCAGCAGGTACCAACCTGCAAATTTTCTACTACAACCGCAGCATTCGCTGGACCTGTAAATTTTGTACTGCAACCGACTGGTAAAAGGAAGATTCTGTGGAAATTGGATGAAAATTGAGGAGTGAAGTGCTTCAGAAAATAAGTGCGGTGAAGTATCAAAGACCGTTCGATAAAGATCACCAATCAATTTCGCTCTATGGGGTCAAAAGAACATCACCCGAAAACCGTACATGGAGAGTAATCCAATTCTCTTTTAAAAAGTTTTTCTTTTAAATATTGCGCTTCATTGCGTGAATGCGAAGATTACGGGAACGATGAATCACAAGTCTCACCCACAGGAGTGACAATTCCATTTTTTTCACATACTCTTTACCCACGCCGCGCCGGAAAGATTTTATCAAATATCCGAAAGAGAAGGGAGAAAAATCATTTTTTAAAAATTATTTTCAATCTCCGAGAGAAGATCGGATCCACTCCTTCAATTGCAGGGCACTCCTCAAATAGTCAAGGTCAAAAGAGTACGACGCAAAAATAAAAAAAGTAAACCATCCTTCAGGAGGAACAATAAAAATGCTAAATTAACTCAAGTCAGTGCCCTACAAGCGTGGGACATTTTACGAATTAGTGTAGGCCTTCCTCTTTAATATTCAAACGAATTGCCTATGACCAAAACTGAAAAAAGCGATGATTCCTCCCAATTTCCATCACATTTGTGGGAAGTCCGACAACTTTGTAAAAAAAAATTGATAGATTTGCCTATGTCACTTTTAATTAATAACAATTAAAAGGATTTAAAATATTCGCGTGCTTAGAAACAACTTGCGCGAAGTTTGTAGGCAGAATGCGAGGGACAGCGTTTGGCTTGATTAAAAAATCAAGGTAAATATAATAATTTTATATATTCATAATATCAAAGTGAAGGGGAAGGCAACGAGTCGAAGTGGAAGAGAAGAAAGGTGAAGAGTTCGTCGACCTCCTGAGAAGGGAGAGACAAGTGGAACAAGAAGGCATTGATTTCTGTCGGTAATGGCCCCCATGGAGGTGCCTTCATCAGATTATCCTCACCTGCTTTGCAAACCCGATGAAAAGTCATAAAAATCGTCCCGACTCCCGAGAGGCGATTCTTCATTTTGGTCCACCTCCTTGCATAAGATGGGCCTAACGAAAAATAAATGGAAACAAAAGGAAGCATTTTAAAATTACATATTTAAATATATAATGAGATGTGAATTTGTGTATGTAATGCGTCCTTGGTTTTATAGATGGGACGAAATTTTTCCGAAAAACAACTTCTCAGTATTTCGCTATTTAACTTGTAAACCACAACCTTGTGCTTTACAGAATCAAAAATAAAAGAAGCTTTTCTTTGAAGAAGAGGGTAAAAAACTACAACCCCTTCGCTCTAACCCCCATTTTACCACGTTTCTGGGGCTTCCCTCGCTGCAAAAGCCAAGAAACCCCGGCCCTCAACGGACGGACAAACGTCGACAATCAGAAGTGGATAAAAGATATCAGAAGTGGGATAAAAAGATATCAGACGTGGACAAACGTCGACTATGGCCAGGAATATGAGCAGGACGCAAGTTGAAAAATGGATGAAAAACCATGAAGATCCGAAGGTTTTTCTACGGGATCTGGAACCTTTCCCAGAAACCGTCACATGGAGGGTGTCACAATAACTTCCTTTTTAAAAGTCTGAAAAGTTGGGTTTTTAGCTTGAAAAGGCAAGGAAAACCGTCGACTTTTTTATAGTAAAATCGGGTAAACTAAGAATATGGTCAAAAAGTTTTCGGTGTGCTTTACTTTCTACCACTTCTAATAGAGGCGCTCCGGGTACGAAGGGCGAAATCGACATCGGACTTTTTTCAACTTCCTAAAGAGTTATTTTGATACCCTCGACGTCTTTTGGGAAAGGGTCTTCCAGTTTTATTTCATTTTCAGATTCTAGACCTCTTGGTGAATACACCCATAATTTTTATGTTGAGTTCGCCATTTTCCCCTTTAATACGTAAAAACCGAAACTTTAAAATGCGAATATCTCGAAACTACGTTTTGTTGAGTCGCCCTTCGTACCGGAGCGCCTCATATCAGCTATCCCACTTCTGATATAGTTTATCCTCTTCTGATATCGATTTGCCCACTTCTGATATCGTTTATCCCACTTCTGATATTTTCGTTACTTATCATACTTCTGATATCGTCTATCACACTTCTGTTATAGTTTATCCCTCTTCTGATATGGTTTGCACACTTCTGATGTCGTTTATCCCACTTCTAATATCGGCTATCCCACTTTGTTATAGTTTATCCTCTTCTGATATCGCTTAGCCCACTTCTGGTATCGTTTATCCCACTTCTGATATCGTTTATCCCACTTCTGATGTTGTTTAAGCCACTTCATATATCGTTATCCCACTTTTGATATCGTTGATCTAATATCGGCTATCCCACTTCTGATATAGTTTATCCCTCTTCTGATATCGATTAGCGCACTTCTGATATCGTTATCCCACATCTGATGTTGTTTATGCCACTTCAGATATCGTTATTTATCCTACATCCGATATCGATATCCCACTTCTGATGTCGTTAATCCCACTTCTGATATCGTTAATCCCACTTCTGATATCGTTTATCCCACTTCTGATGTATCGTTACTTATCATACTTCTATCGTCTATCACACTTCTGTTATAGTTATCCTCTTCTGATATGGTTAGCACACTTCTGATGTCGTTTATCCCACTTCTAATATCGGCTATCCCACTTCTGTTATAGTTTATCCCTCTTCTGATATCGCTTAGCCCACTTCTGATATCGTTTATCCCCTTCTGATGTTGTTTATGCCACTTCATATCGTTACTTATCCTACTTCCGATATCGATTATCCCACATCTGATGTCGTTAATCCCACTTCTGATGTTGTTTATCCCACTTCTAATATCGCTATCCCACTTCTGTTATAGTTTATCCCTTCTGATATCGTTCAGCCCACTTCAGATTTCGTTTATCCCACTTCTAATATCGGCTATCCCGCTTCTGATACAGTTTATCCCTCTTCTGATATCGTTTGGCCCCTTCTGACATCGGTTATCCGCATCTGATATCGAATATCCCACTTATTATATTGTGTATCCCACTTCTGATATCTTTTATCCCACTTCTGATATCTTCAACCTACTTCTGGTTTCATTTATCCAACTTCTAATACTATTGTTTATCCTACTTCGTTAAAGGTAGTAAATGCGGATATAAGTAGTAAGAAATCGATATTGCAAAAAAAAATTACGTGATTTACCATAGCCGAAGTCGACTGAAAATCCCATCTCGTTTTTAGATTTGAAAAATGTGGTTTAAAATGTAAACTTAGCGTCTGACTTGAAATATTTGTCGTTATTTGTCGTGTTGAAGTGGCTCAAAATCGTGAAAATCGACGGATAGTTCCGTGCAGTTCTCACGCTAGACGTTAGTCTTCGCCAAACACTCTTAACCATGTTTAACCGGACGTGAACCTTGAAACTCGATTACGCTTTTAATCCCCTTGAAATCGCATCAGGTGAAAAATCGTTTACGACCAATGAGAGGAAGCTGGACCAAAAAAAAAGTCTCAAAACAAAGCCCGGTTTAAGAACCTGATCGTCCAGATATTTTAACGATTTGATTTAATGTTTTTGAATTGAAAATTTATAAGGTCGATGACCAGACGACCCAAAAGGTTTTTCTTTTTGAAATTCTATTTTAATGGTCGTCTACTGCGTGAATGCCAACTGTTCTTCCTAGAAACTTGAAAAAGAAGTACCTTTACCATTTTCGGAAATCGGAGCATAGTTCAAAGCGGAGGTTAATTAGTAGATTCTGTTCATGAAAAAAAAAATTGTATAAGAAAAAGACAATGTGAACCTTCCCAAGGCTGGTTTAACTGTACCTCTGTATCGCGGAATGTAGCGTTGATAATCACTTACACTGCCTTCTCACGGCATCATCACCACCGAAGTCTCATCACTGTCGGAGTCACCGTTATCGGACATTGTTCAATGAAAACTAGCCTGTATTCCTATTTATCGGAAGATCTTTTAATTTTTTATTTTCTCGTGGATTATTAATGAGTTGCCCACATGCCCGTGTTTCCTTCCGCCCGCGCATTAACGACAAATGCATTTTGCGTTCTTGATTGTGTGCCTCAAATTTTCTAGTCAGAAAAAGACCTATTCCAATGATGCAATATCTGAACTGGAACACATGTGACACGAGGAAGAACAGGTGACTTGCAGCCCGTGACTCCACTAGAAATCGAAATTCCTCATAAAAAAATTCCGTTATTTGTTTTCGATTTTAACGAACGGTTCTATTTCTGGCTGGTGAATCTTCGATTCGCATTAAGAAGATTGGACACCTTTTTTTTCTCTTTTATCCTTGATGAAACTATTCGTGAGCAAAAGAAGATATAAAATCTTCTAACGACTTCCAGAGCAGATTTACGGTGTCATTAAGGTAGCAATGCTCCAGTAGTGACGTCACGCTATAATTTACTTCATACCCTTTATACCTCACGCCTCTCCTTGTCCTTGTAGACGTCAACAGGAAGCAGATATAAAAAATAATTGTAAATTAATCTAGAGACTGAATGAAGCAGCAACCCAATTTCGAAAGGATTAACCAAAAGGCATAAAGCCAACCTTCAAACCTTAGAATGATAGGGAACAGACAGGGGTAGCTCGGCTATCAATATAAGACTGCAGCAGCCAACAGTCTGCTTATTTGTCTGTGCTGTTAATGCTTTGACCAACAGAAAACCTACACAGTTTTGCAACGCAAAATGATATTTGAAAGCGAACGTTGGCATTCAAATAAAACCAATGGTATCTTTTTTTGTAAAAGGTTCGAGTCCCTCGGCTATCAAAGACTGCAGGCAGCCAACTCCCCTCACTCTTTGTGGGGTAACAGTCTGCTTATTTGTCTGTGCTGTTAATGCTTTGAACAACAGAAAACCTACACAGTTTTGCAACGCAAATGATTTGAAAGCGAACGTTGGCATTCAAATAAAACCAATCGTATCTCCTTTTTTGTAAAAGGTTCGAGTCCCTCGGCTGTCATATAAAGACAGCAGAGCAGCCAACTCCCCTCACTCTTTGTGCAAGGGTGAACAGTAAGCGCTGCTTATTTGTTGTGCTGCTAATGCTTTGAACAACAGAAAACCTACGCAATTTTGCAACGCAAAATGATATTTGAAAGCGAACGTTGGCATTCAAATAAAACCAATCGTATCTCCTTTTTTGTAAAAGGTTCGAGTCTCTCGGCTATCAAAGACAGCAGAGCAGCCAAACCCCTCACTCTTTGGCAAGGGTGAACAGTAAGCGCTGCTTATTTGTGCTGCTAATGCTTTGAACAACAGAAAACCTACAATTTTGCAACGCAAAATGATATTTGAAAGCGAACGTTGGCATTCAAAAAACCAATCGTATCTCCTTTTTTGTAAAGGAGTCCCTCTCCGTTTTGAAGATCCGAATACAAGAAAAAAAACTGAGCCTGACCCAAAGACGATCAAGGTCTACGTATCTCACAACCGTCCATGAAACACATTTCTAAGAAAAAGACAATTCGATCTCCTAAATAGTGAAAAAGTTGTGTATTCGGAAGATCCAGTTTGGGTTGCGAAACAATCGTCCTTGGCCAGACTCTTCTTCGTGTCTTCTATATGTAATGAACGGGAACACCTTCTATTTAACTGGATTCCAAGCAGAATTGCATAACTTGTAAAATTGGAAAAAGATGATTTGCAATTATATTTATTTTTTAAGGGTTTTCAAGATGATATCTTTTATGATTTCGAAGAAACTCTAATTAATAATTTCTTTAAAACCATATTTTTCTTAAGTAATAAAATTGAAAATAAAATAGTCTGGGAATGAAGGGTTTACGTCTTTTCCTTAAAACGTTGGTTATTTGAAAAGCTAGAAAAATTTTCTGTGACTGTTTTTAGGTCAGATGTTTGAAATTATTATGATGAGAGTTCTTTATGCAAATTACTGAATTTTGGTGTAAGTGAAGAAAATTAGCCGTTTCTGCCTAATTGGTTCGGTGGACCCTTCAATTAAGACGTGGATTCTAAGGGGCTGGGCCTTAGGTTCGTCAGGAATAAGGAAGAGACGGCGATGTTCGGAGGGGGTTCGCAAAGGAAGGAGAACCGGGTCAACGTCTTTTCTGAGAGACTTTGATAACGTGGCGAAACGTAGCTATTTTTTTTCGTTACCCTCTTCTTTCCACCATCTTCTTTTTTTTCATCTCCTTCTTCAAGACGATTTGAAATGGTCACGGTTTGGAGGACACGCGGAAACGTCGGGCATTGTCCGCTAAACCTGTGCGCTATTACGACTGAAAACGTCTCTTATACGGCAATATCGGCTGGGATGATTGTATGGACGATTTTAAAAATTAATTGAATATCTTGTCACTTCATTTTGAAAGACGTTCGAGACGAGGGTCCGTTTCGTGATCTGGACTCATTTTGAAAATACTAATTCCCAAACGTTCTTTTGCCAGTGGAATAGCCCAATTTCACTACATGCACGAATGAAATCTTCAATCATAGACCGCTCATTTCTAATTAATCGATAGGTCCATCTTCTGGTCTAGGTTAGGCATACCAACAGCCAAGTACGGTCATTTTCACAGCTCCGGAAAGGGCATCTAAAATTGTTTGCCTTCATCACCAGCCGCTTGGATCCTTAAAGTATCATCATCAGTGGCCTATTCTAGAAGCTCAGGATATGGTTCTTTTTGCGAAAGACCCCGAGAAATTCTAAAAAACAGGTACTTTATTAGCAAAAAAGGGAAATTCACTCCGATACTGCTCTATGGAGTCCCCCATACCGAGGACCCGTGTTCGAATCTCCCGATGTCCCGTTTTTTGGTGCTTAGCAGTATTGTGTTGATGCTTACAAAGTTGGGTTTTTTAGCTTGAAAAGGCAACGGAAAACCGTCGACTTGTTTATAGTAAATCGGGTAAAGTAAGAATTCGGTATGGTCAAATATTTCTGTTTTCGGTGTGTTTACTTTTCTACACTTAATATCGGCTATCCCACTTCTGATAGTATATCCCCATCTGATGTCGTTTTCCCACTTCTGATATCGTTCATCCCACTTCTGATACGTTTTATCCCACTTCTGATATCGTTTACCCTCTATATCGTCCCCTTCAGATATCGTACCCACTTCTGATATTATCCCCTCTCTGATATCGTTTATCCCACTTCTGATATCGTTTATCCCACTTCTGATAGTTTATCCCACTTCTGATATCGTTTATCCCCTTCTATTATCCTTTATATCGGCTATCCCACTTCTGATATAGTTTCCCTCATCTGATGTCGTTTATCCCACTTCTGATATCGTTCCCCACTTCTGATATCGTTTACCCCACTTGATTGTTTATCCCCTTCAGATATCGTTTATCCACTTCAGATATCGGTTTATCCCACTTATAATATCGGCTATCCCACTTCTGATATTTTATCCCTCTGATATTTAGCCCGATTCTGACATCGGTTATCCGCTTCTGATATCGAATATCACTTGTTATGTTTATCCCACTTCTGATATTTTATCCACTTCTGATATCTTTATCCACTTCTGATATCGGTATTCCACTTCTAATATCGGCTATCCCACTTCTGATATCGAATATCCCACTTGTGATATTTTTATCCACTATGATCTTTTATACCACTTTGATATCTTAACCCGCTTCTGATTCCATTTATCCCACTTCTAATATTGTTTTATCCTACTTCGTTATAGGTAAATTCGGATATACAGTTGACTCTCGATAATTCGAATCCAAGGGACCTCAAAAAAATTTCGAATCATTGAGTTTTTGAATCAACAAGATGTTCGAATTATTGAGAGGCTGAAGAAAATAATCCTTACCAAACAATATTGTACATGTGTATATAAAAAATTTAAAATAGCAGTAGAGTATCAAGTTGAAAGATGAAATAAGTCCATTTCTATTCCACGAGAAAAACACCAAAAAGGTCTTACGATGATATCCTCGATCGAATGCGAAGAATTTCCAAAACGAGGACAAAAATAGGCTTTTAAAGTGCTTGTGTGAGGCAAGGGGTCGTAGAAGTTTCGACGTGGGTGTTTCAAATGTTTGTTTGCACCCTCCTACGCGAAACGTCCGAGATTTTAGGTCAACTCCTAAAGCGGGGGTGTCTTCAAAAACATTTCCTTTCGATTAATATCCTTATCTCCACAGGACATTAAGTCAAAATTGAAAAAGTACTACTGTATCAACTCGGAATCTGCAGGTATTTGAACCCTGCTCGCAAACCATACTGGCAAGGTCGATAGAACTTGACGGTCTCTGCGCAGTAACTGTATACCGAATAAGTGGTCAACGAAGCGGTTATTTTTTAAAAGAAGAATATCAACATTTTTAAAAAAGTGCAGAGTTTTAAAGGACTATTGGACTCTCAAAAATCAGATTTTGAAATCAATTTTTTGTAGTCATAGATATGTAATCCACGTCGGACTGTTATAATCTTTAACAAATACGAAATTTACTCTCTTTATCTTCAGTAGATAAAAGTTTGAAGGTCGGAGATTTCTCTAAAACATGCACACCCATAAAAGTAATTTTTGTAGAACCTATCTAGTGGGTTGAGTAGATAAATATTGATGAATTATCTCCAGAAATTTTGTTTCCAAATCGACAAAGATAAATTTAAGATTTTTTAAAAAAATCATCGCACATTGAAGGTCAAGATGGCCTTGTGATGTGGAGTACTTTTTAAAATTACAGTTTCGCCGGTTATACAACCACGCAACCGAAAACACGAGCTAGTTAAGATTTTGGTAATATTTCAAAGTAGTTTTTGACCCTGGAAGAAACATGATATTCAACCTCCAAGACTTGTGTATCGTTTTTTAAATATAACCTCTACTTTTTTTATCGCTATAAACTTCAAAATAATTTGAAAAACCTTCAGAAAAACCTAACCAACGTTTTAGTAAATGAAGGCTTTTCTTTTACATTGACTTAGGAGAAAAGTTGCAGCAGAGCTTGTAGAGTAAAAATTGTATCTTCGATATTCTGAAGTATAAAAATGAAAAAGTAGCGTTAAGTTTTGGGGGAATTCCCAAACCCAAAACTGGCTCCGAATCGTTCGGCACTCCGCAGGAAAGCAGCGTGTATAGTCGAAGTCAGATCTATTTGAGAAGCATCGAATATGTAATTTAAAAAGTTAAAAATTAGGCATTCTGTAGCCAGAATAATTATTTGTTAAAAAGATTTTGGGTAAAACTTTTGCTGAAGAATCGAACTAAAAGCGTGAATATTCAAAGAGTAACAGTTATCTCTTATTTCGATTCATTCAAGTGTAAGGTCTAGTTCATGGGGGGTGAGAAGAGCTGTCAAAACAAGGCTCGCTTCCGACTTCCGTCGATTAGCGCATAAAAAAAAGCGAAGACGGAATTAAGCGGAGAGAGGACTTTTTTTGTGCACCTGTGGCGGGTCACAACGGGAGGCGGCGAAGGGCGGGGAAGAGCGGCCGAAGCGGTCGAAGTCTTGAGGGAAGAAGAACAAGAAAAAATAAGATAGTGGAGGTGGTAAAGATGGCGGCCGTGACTTTGCTCGGTCTGTAGAAAATGTTGGGTTCGTATCCCCTCTCCGAGGAACAAGCGGGACCTTGAACAACGGTTCTGGGAGCTCAGTTAAACGCCGACTACGAGTGCTTGAGGTGATGTAGTGACTGTGAAAAACAAAAAAATATTTTTTCTTCCACAAAAACAAAGTGAAGTTATTTTGTTTTATCAACTTTTAAGGGTGTTCGTGCCACCCAAGTGCTACGATCCGAAGATCTTCCTCATCAAAAACAGGCTTCTTCAGCAACAGTCAAGTTGCTCGAAGCTCAGAAAAATCGCGAAGAACTAACTCCGCCGGATTCTCCAGAAACCGCTGTCCCTCATCGTCAACAAAGCAAACGGTAAGAAAAAAATTTTTCTCATTTAATTTAAAACTGAAAGGATCCGAAGGTTTTATCTTCCTTCAAGGTTCGCAGACATTCACCGGTAGCGATTCCAATCAATCAAGAACCATAACAATTTTATTACTTTTTCCTTTTAAATTCAAAAATTAAATATTGGCAAGCAAAAACAAACATTTTTCCCCCTTTCAACTTTTAAACTTCCCGATCAGGTGCACCATTCCACAATCACTCCACCTGACCCCCTCGAATCTCCCTCTTTAGAATTACTGGTGTACAACAAGAATTCACCCTAGTTCTTTGTATTTTTATTATTTTTTTTCCAGGGATAACTTTTATAGAAAACGGGTGTTTTTTTGGCCCCCAAGGTTCATTATTAACAAATCTTTAAGACATCAAATTCAACAGAAGGAAGATGCCTAAAAGTAGTTTCCTATTTTTGGGCACTAAAAATCATCGTAAATTTTACAAAAGCTATTGTCTTATTTTTGGAATCTCTACAAGGTTAGGGGGTACATTTTCCGAAAAAGTTTTCCTTTGGAAAATGGAAAATTGCTTTTCTTTGTTTGAGAAAACTGGTAGTTATTTTAGGTTTTTGAAGGCCCTGAGTTTCTGGAGCTTTCAGCTTGCCAATTTTAAAATTTAAAAATTGCGTATAATCTGAGTTCAACTCCGTTACAAAAACAATTAAATCGTTGCAAGATAAATGTTAATAATATGGAAAAAAATAAACAAAAGTAGCGAAAGTGTTGCATTAAAACATTCAGAGTTCTCTTACGAAAATGTAAATACTTTTTCACCTTTTGTTTAAAAATTAAAAAAAATGTTTGTTATTTAACGATAATGTTAATGGCATCCGTTACAAATGGACCTTCATAAATTATTTATGGATTTTCTCATGATACGCTTTTAGTAGGTACTGTTAAATTGTGTTCCTTCCTAAAAGAGATATTATTGTAATACCCTCACTGTCTTCAGAAAAAGGTCTTCCTTGAAGAAAACGAGTTTTTTGATGATTTAGAATTTTCCGTTTGTGGAATTTTGTAATAAGAGTAATAGAGACATCAACGCGCTAAAAGAAGGAGCCTTTCAATTATTTAAAAAGTTATTAATAAAATAACCGGAGTTTAAATTCTTATGTTAAAAGAATAAGGTTGCCACGTGCTTCACCGATTTTTTTTTTGTTAAATTTTAAGTTCTAGATTTATTTGCTAAGTAAGCAGGTAGACTATTAGCTAATTATTTTTGGAAGGCTTAATTTTCATTTGGTGCCTATTTAGAAAGTATTGGTTTCCTTCGCTTAGGGGAAAGCCCCAATTACTTGAAAATCCTGAAGAATCCAAAGATATTAAAAATTGTGTCTGCCTCGTGACTTTTGAATAACGGATAGAAGGCTAATAAATCTGAAGGGCCTAAAAAGTTACTTCTTCTCTTTGTGGATGCCTTTTCAGGATTATCGGGTTTAAAACTCGAAACTTTCGATTGTTGAGAAGCACTTAAAAGGGTATACAAAAAAACTTTTAGGTCTGTCATTTTTATGACATGAAATTTGTCGCCTGAAAACTTTGAAGGGGACTTCCGAGTACCTGCGTTTCAGGATTAAAAAATTTTGTTGGGGAAAAATTTATTAGCTCAGTTTTGGGTTCCGACCCAAAAACTACCCGCAAAACATCAAAAGCCGCCTTCGATTTCTTGGAGGACGCCACGTGTTTAACTTGTCTTTCTACGTCATATTCTGGTTTTCCTACCGTACTTCAAGGCTAACAGGAAAATCCTTCGGAAATTTTCACTGCACACACACAAAACGTGTTTCTTAATAGTACCTGTCCTGCATATATGGACAAGTCAAAACTCTTTTCAACAGACAACTCAATAATGGTATTGTTCAGTGAAAAAAGAAAATTCTCGGGGCCTGAGTCAGAATAACGGTGACGGGTCTTTAAGAACCTTCTTTTTTCTCAATTCTAAACGTCTACATGGAACTATCTCATTATGAATAAATCACCGACATTACTTCACCGCAATAAGTCATTTTTGGATGATGGTCATCATAGGATAAAAAGGAGATTCATGAGTTTGCCAATTTTTTGAAAATGTCAACTAGAAAAAGCTGGACGGCAACAGACAACCTCATTTTTCTCCACCAAAGAGGTCTACGAGAATAAGGAACTTTGAGCCCTTTTCTACGAGAATAAGGAACTTTGAGCCCTTTTTCTTCGAGAATAAGGAACTTGAGCCCTTTTTCTACGAGAATAAGGAACTTAGAGCCCTTTTTCTCGAGAATAAGGAACTTAGATTTTTCTACGAGAATAAGGAACTTTTTTTCTACGAGAATAAGGAACTTGAGCCTTTTTCTACGAGAATAAGGAACTTAGCCCTTTTTCTACGAAATAAGGAACTTTGAGCCTTTTTCTACGAGAAATAAGGAACTTTGAGCCCTTTTTCTACGAGAATAAGGACTTTGAGCCCTTTTCTACGAGAATAAGGAACTTTGAGCCCTTTTTTCGAGAATAAGGAACTTTGAGCCCTTTTTCTACGAGAATAAGGAACTTAGCCCTTTTTCTACGAAAATAAGGAACTTTGCCTTTTTCTACGAGAATAAGGAACTTGAGCCCTTTTTCTTCGAGAATAAGGACTTTGAGCCTTTTTTTCGAGAATAAGGAACTTTGAGCCTTTTCTTCGAGAATAAGGAACTTTGAGCCCTTTTTCTCGAGAATAAGGAACTTTGAGCCCTTTTTCTACGAGAATAAGGAACTTGAGCCCTTTTCTCGAGAATAAGGAACGTTTGAGCCTCTACGATATAAGGAACTTGAGCCTTTTTTCTACAGAATAAGAAAACTAAAAAAAAAAACTTATTTTTGTTCAGCTCGACTGCCACGTTGTTTATTAAAATTTTCCGTCAGAGTGACAGCTATCCAGAAAACTGTTTTTGAGATTCAGAAAAATGGGGGTTTTCTTAGAATGTCCAACGAATTTATGGAAACTTATTCAAATGGTGAGAAATGTGTCTCTGAAATTGAAATACTCTTCGATAGTACAGAAAAAGTTTTACTTCTTTTTTGGGTCTTAAGACACCAAAGGTCAAACAGCTTTCTGTCAAGCATTTAGTTCTTCTGCTTCGCTTTTTTCTCCTTCAAGTTGGGACCTGTTGAAACTGAACAATCAATTTGTTCCCATGTCAGGATGTATCAAAATTAAAAATCGTGAATGAATGGAATTTCCGTACCTAATTAAATATACGAGAGGGAAAGGACGGCGGATAAAAATCGAAATTGA
>JACGAQ010002147.1:0-45468 GCA_014119065.1 Orius insidiosus | reverse complement strand
GCAGATTTGGCATTCTGAATGAAATCCAAATGTTTTTTTGGATCGTGTGTAATTCCATTTTTATGGTAGTGATAGGCGATAAATATTTTCTCAAGGTGTTTTGTGCTTGAAAAGAGTAATTATTTCTTCAAAGAGGTCATTTTTCACGTTTAAAGTAGGGCTCGAGGGCATAGAAAAAGGGCTTTAATAACCGGAAGGGTTATTTTGTCAATAAGAAGTGGTAACCCTTGGATACTTCCGTGGCATTTCGATATTAGAAAGAACAGACTAACCCAGAAATTCCAAAATGCGTAGTTCACGCAATGGCGATATGCCCAAGTGCGGAGCCCCGGGGGATGAGGTACGAGATTCAGATTTCACACGAAACCCTTTCGAAATCAGGGCGAATCATTATTGGAGTTTAACGTTTTTTTCTTCTTTTTCAGAATGAGGTGTCCGGACCTCCCGCATAGGAGATATTCGATGCCGGAGACCGTGATGAGGAAGTTCCGTTTGGGACAGAGTTCAAGTAGTAGCTCGTCGGAGAGTTTAAACCGAGGGAGGCCAAGGAGGCAGGCGACAAGAAGAAAATCAAAAGGGAACCATACTACCAACCGGGCGTCTCAAACCTCACCGCAAGTCAAGTGCCAATCTGACCCGAAGTGCCTTAACGGTCACGTTTTGCTTGAAAGTTCACCGTCCTTACCTCGACAGAGGGCCAACTCCTTTCCTGATTTATCTTCTGATGAAGGGAAAATTTATAAATTAAGACCCTCATCAGCGAGCGATAAGTTTTTCGGGACGCCTTCACCGTCAAACGTTTCATGCTATGGGCCTCCAAGTCATCGATGCGGCTTGTGTTCGAACACATGGTCCTACACTTCTTCCGATTACACTTTAAATCAAACCGTCTCAGACAGAACTACTTCTACTCAAGACTCAACGCTTAGCGTTCAATCATCCAGTCCGTCCACAAACACGCCGATATCTTTCAATTCCGAAAAAGCTCGAGTCCTTCAAAACAGCATCTATGCTCCAGCAACAACTTCATCGCCGTACACACTGAATGCTTGCTCATAAAACCAATCCAAATAAACGATAGTACAGAAAACTGGCGATTTGGTTTCGATCAGGATGACCAAGAGAGCAAACGGCTCCCGCAGTCTATTGGCACGATTACTGAAGACGACATAGCAGCAATCACATCCGGAAGGAAAGACAGAAGTACTTCCATCATGCTATCACCTGAGGTCACCAAAGAAATCGGAATCAACACACTAGATGTGACTAATGTCGGTATTCAAGTTCAAGAAGAGAAAAGCGTTGGGTGTCAAACCACGAATGCTTTTAAACATTTAGAAAAACAAGGAAGGAACGACAAAAGCTTTCAAACAGACAGGCGAAAACCATGTTGCTCACAAATAGCATGTAGTGGAGGAAATTACAAAGACATTGTTCTAGCCAATCATTACATCTCTCGACCGTCAGCGTATCCAAGATCAAATTCGATGATTGTTAATACATCGTCAATCGATTACACAAGCGATAGCGACCTCAGTTTGACAGACAGTTTGGAAGAGATACCTTGTAATATGGTCGTTCATGAAAACCGTCACGACAATAGGCTTGTCCGTGGCGAAGTGAGCCTCGATAGATCCATCAAAAAACGATATCCACGGAGAAAAGATGCTTATGCGTATTTTTTATCCATGAACGGAGAGCAGGATATGATAAGAGAGAACGCCATCCCTGATTGGCTGACAGCTCGGCTCAAAAGACGGGAAGAAGAAATAAAGAAGCTGTTTGAAGTCAAGCTTAAAAATCAAACTATAATTTACAGAAAAAGAAAAAAGACGGTACGCCGGATCGCTAACTACAATGAATCCTCTTCCAACTCCAAAGAGAAAAAGAAGAATATGAAAAGTGTCAAATTCGAAAACACCGACGAAATTCCTTCCAAATCAGAGAAACCTCAAATGGGCGAAAATAGCAAAACGTCTTTGAAGAACGCCCAGGAGCGAAAATCGCCTGAAAATGGAGGTGCTGTTTCGAAAAGCAATCAAGAAATAATAACTACGTTCACATATCAGAAATAATAAAAATCGAAATGTCCAACCAATTGAAAACTGTGATAACTAAAGAAAAACAGATTCATTTGAATAAAGAAGCATTTTTAAATAATGGAAAAAACATTCAGACGTCCGAGTTTATAAATAACGAAGATGAGCATAACAGTCAGAAAATAGTTATGAAAACTAACGTAGGGCAGTTTCAAATGGATGCTGGAACTATGGTTGATATGGAAACAAAAAAGGAGGAAAAGTTTACCCAGCCTAAAAAATCTTCATATTCTTTTAAGCAGTTCAGGCCTTTATTCGAGTCTAAAGCTGATGATAAAACTGTTGCTCAGATTTTGATGTCAGCAATGGAGGAATGCGAAAACGATGCGCGTGCTGAAGCAAAGAACTTTCAAGCCTCATCTTCATCAGCTCAAGTTGGAATCGGTAAGGAATCAAAACAAGTATCGACATTAGCTAATTTTGTTGCGGACAAGATCGTTCAATCTGGAAACGCGACGGAAAATAAAAAGGTCTCTACTGCTGACTCACCATTCACTGCCGAAAAGACGGTTCAAGCTGGAAATGGGAAAGAAACAAAAAATGTTTCTACCAGAGACTCTTTATTTACAGATGAAATAGTTCAGGCTGGTAGGAGTCAAGAAACAAAAAAAGTTTCAACTGCAGACTCACCGTTCACCGCTGATAGAATGATCCAAGCTGGAAATGGAAAAGAAACAAAACAAGTTTCAACAGAAGACACCCCCCCATTCACTGCAGACAAAGTTTTTCAAGTTGGAAACGGAAAAGATACGAAAAAGGTTTGCACTTCGGACTCGCCTTTCACCTCGGACGTGATAGTTCAAGCAGGAAATGAAAGAGAATCAAAGAAAGTTTCAACTGCAGACTCGCCATTCACTGACGGGATCGTTCAAGCGGAAATTGGAAAAGACACGAAGAAGGTCTCTACAGCTGATTCGCCTTTTACTGCCGACAAGGTTTTTCAAGTAGGAAATGGCAAAGAAACAAAAATTGTTTCCACTGCTGATTCGCCATTCACAGTGGACGAGATGGTTCAAGCAGGCAGCAGTGTCGAGTCTAAAAAAGTCTCCACCCTTGACTCCCCATTTACTGCAGATAAAATGTTTCAAATTGGAAATAATACTGAAACGAAAAAGGTATCCACTTTAGACTCACCGTTTACTGCAGATGAAATTGTTCAAGCGGAAATGGCAAGGAGTCCAAAAAAGTCTCGACGGCCGATTCGCCTTTTACTGCAGATGAAATTGTTCAAGCTGGTAATGGTAAGGAGTCCAAAAAAGTCTCGACGGCCGATTCACCTTTTACTGCAGATGAAATTGTTCAAGCTGGTAATGGCAAGGAGTCCAAAAAAGTCTCGACGGCCGACTCGCCTTTCACTGCAGATAAATTGCTTCAAATAGGGAACGGTAAAGAATGCAAAAATGTTTCGACGTCAGATGCACCTTTTACAGCAGACGAAATAGTGCAAGTGGAGGAGGAACAAAAATCGAAAAGCGTCTCGACTTCGGATTCACCATTTGTTGTAGATGAAATTCTTCAAGTTGGGGAGAACAAAGAATCAAGAGGTGTATCAACTTCGTCGCCTTTCACAGCGGACCAAATTCAACAAACTGATGAAGAAACAAGGCACGAGGAAAAGTCTTGCAACACAACTCAACCTTATTTGTCGGAGGTGATACAGACGACAGAATCTTATTTGGAAACGTTCCGATGTTCGGATTCGGACAGTCCTTCACCTCGCCCTGAAATTTTTCGCATGGAAGACAAAGGTACGTGCGTCTCGACTTTAGTCCAAACAAAAGAATCCTTTCATGAAGATGAAATTTCTTTTATTGAAATGTTAAACGACATGGAAGAAAAAGGTACAGAAATTGAAGAAAAAACTGCGGAGAAGTCTTGCAACACGATGAACCCTTCGGTTGAATTTTCGATGCAGACAGAGACCGCCGAGAAGCCAATCATGGAAAAAAAGACGGGAGCTAGGACCACAAAAAAGGACGTCCACTTTAGAAAAGGTGTCGAAAAAAGTGCACGGAACAAAAAGGAAACGCCAACTCTCTACTGTAAAAGAACAGGACAACCTTTATCCGATGACCCAAACCCCACAGATTTTGGAACTCAACAATCCCCCATGCAGCTGCCACATTTGTCTTCTCCATAAAAAGCAAAACGAAAAAAAAGGGAAGCCGAAAGTGGAGAACAAAGAAGAAAAAAAGCCCATTCAAAGGGTCGGCACTCGGAACCGAAATGGTAATAAATTTTTAAGAAAGTTCGAAGCGATACCGGAAGAAAAGAACAGCTCAACAGAATCTGTAACTGAAGAACTGATACCTCTAGATTTAGCGAAAGACCTCAAGTCGTTCAACAAAAGCACAATGACGCAGAACAGACCCAGAGAGGCTTTTGTCGAAAATGAAAATGAGATTGTTGAACGTGTGACAAAAGTTCAGGTTAATAAGAAATCGAACGTGGTATTTGGAAGGTTCAGAGCAGTACCCGATGAAGAAAATAAACGGGACCAACAGCTTTTAGGCGAAGGCTTAGAAATAGTTCGGCAATACAAAGGAAGAGCAGCTTTGGCAACTACGCAGGTGGAAGGGCACGATGAACTCATGACTCTATCCAAAGGATGGATATTTATTTGCTCAATGATAATCAAGACTTATCCGACAACGATGACGGTAATTTGTTCTTACTAATACAAACTGTTAATTAATCAATTAATTTTTAGCGCAAATTTGGCAAAATGAATCACTTCCGGGGCATGCTACTCCAAAATTTTCTAATAATAGTAAAATAGCAGAAGAAAAGTATAAACAGTACACGGTGGAGATACACGCAACGCCTGAGCCTATTCAACCCAAAAGTGTCATACTGCCTGACTTAGCTATGAAGGAATCTAGAAAAAGGCATAGTCGTTCAAGTAAAAATCAAGGGACGACAACTCTTCCAGAAATTAACAGCTCAAGCTCCTCGTCAACGCCGGAAAACGCGGAAAAGCACCACAGGCATTATCATCAGCTCCCCGAAGTAAACGGACGGACGAAAAGTTCGAGGCGAGAGTACAATTCTCTTAGAGAACACGTGATTGAAAAGTTGTCTAAAACTGGCGTTGAAGAAGTCGAATTTGGCGGTGAGAACACCCTTGCTACTAGTAAGTTGTGGTATTTACCTTAAAATTTAACCAAAATTTTTTTTTACAGAAGCAGTAGAAGTGGCACGTTCTGAGCATTCAGTAAGCTCGATTACATCTTCCACTGTAATTCTCTCTGAAAGTCCATCACCTCAACAGCTCCAGCTTTCCGAACGGAAAACCCACAGAAGGCAAACGTTCTATTCGAACCCTGCCAACGACATGGGTACAATTCGATCTTTCCAGCAACTTTTTGCGATCATATTCGTATTTTAGGAACGAGCTGACAGTGACGGTAGCCGGGTCAAGCGGAATGAAAAATCAAACGCCCCCCGATGTCGAAATGAAATTGTCTTTCAGCAAAACTAACAACACGAGAAGCAGTCAAGAGAATGGTAATCACGAAAGAAGCGTCACGCAGTACAACACTCATCAGACGGCCCACATTAGCAGATCTAAGAGGCAAGGTTGTTCGTGTTATTTAGAAACTTTTGGTTCTTTTCAGAGTTTTCTACTCGATTTTTCTTTTCTTAAGGCACACTTCACAAATACTCTTTCTTCGAAATAAAATTAACAGATATTTCTTATTTTTAGGAAAAATGATTGAACAATACGCTCATAGCTTAAGAAACGAGAGGCATTCACTACAATACGTGCCTGACGTCACGTTCCAAAACCTGCAGCATACCAAGGTATAAAACATTATAGTAGCAAAACCCCGCATGTGCAGCAGAGTAGATTTTAAATGATGGAGAATATTATGTATGTTGAACAGAGGGAGCGAAATAGAGCGCAGGATCACAAAGAAGAGATCTTCGATTCGGAATGTCCTTCACGCTTCGACACAAGGTAATCAAATAAAATGATGACTAAAAACCATTATTCAAAATTTTAGATCGAAATTGAGTATGGATGGAAGCGAAGGAAGCGTTTGCAGCGACTTGCAAGTGACAGGACTCGCCATCACACCTGAACTCAAGCCCAGAGTGCCTACCCAAAGCGAGCGAGATTTAGTTAGAAGACAGCGGTACAGGTTCACCCGTTAAAAGAAACAAAAAAAAATTATGTAAAAAAATGTACAAAAACGTAAATTAATTTATTAATCGTTAGAAAATAAAAAATATTATTATTTTTATATATATGAAAATTTAATAAAATAAAAACGTATACATACCATAGCATCATTCTATAAAACTTACTACACTATCCTTAAGTTTTTCCTTTCCTTTTAGTAGAACTATAAACTTTCAAATCAAGTTATTTATTGCAAACTTTAAAATAAATGAAAAGGAAAAATCAGCATTTGGAGCAAATCTTTTTAAGTTTCTACTTTCTTGAGCTTACTCCCAGGATCTTTTTCAAGGAAGTCCCCTACAGCTAATATTGTGAGTACATAGTGTGTTACCATAAGAAAAGGGCTAATGGATATTGCGGGCGAGTGAACTGTAACTCGCACTGATCGATAAAGATCACTGGTCATTGTGACCCAATGGGGTCTCCAAGACCCATTTCTAAAAATACGATTTCGAGGGAATTTTAATAAAAGTTGGTATACTTGCACAATAAGCCTTTTTTCCCTCTACATAGTTTGTTTATAAACTTTTGACTTATCAGAAAGAGAAGTTTGGATTAATAATTTTAGTATTATTTTTCTCAATAATATTATTCAAATCATGAGCGTTCTCACAATAATAGAATATTTTTTCCACGATAAGAGATGATTCGTTCACTATGGACGTTTTAAAAAGCGTACTTAACTGGTTTTACAAATTATGGTTTAATTTTTACCGAAAATACATCCAATTTTTCGGTCAAGATTTAACGATTCTTCATAAAAGCGTTAATTTTATTGTTATCAACAAAGAACACGACTTGCTCATTAATAGTAACAACGAAAAGGTATAAAAACGATGTTTAAAAATTGAAATGCTGAATTTCATGTTGCAGGAGTCTCTACATAAGAAGCTGAGTCGAAAGTTTCCAGATTTGATTAACCCTAAGTTGAGGCATGATTTTTATTTTGTACATCGGCTAGATTATGCGACAAGTGGTGTTATTTGTATCGCGCTTAACAAAGAAGCAAGCAAAGCTGCTGCGAATGCTTTTGAAAGACGTAACGCTAAGAAGTACTACATAGCCATAGTCAGGGGTCATATAAGTCAAGAAATCGTTTCTATAGATGTTCCCATTGGTAAGATTTAGAAATTTGTAATTATGGCATTCCTAATTATTTTTTAAGGTGAAATGCGGAGTGAAATTGATGCTAGTCATAGAATGACGACTGGAAATGATGATGAATGTATGAACCCACGTTCTGCTTTAACAACCATACTTGTTTTGGAAAGAGGTCTTTACGACTCCTATCCTGCCAGTAAAATTTTACTTCGGCCTACAACCGGAAGGCGCCATCAATTACGCGTTCACTGCGCATATTTGGGCCATACGATCGTAGGCGATTTTACTTACAGCGGACGTCACGATACTTCCCCTTTTCGAACTTATCTTCACGCACTGCGACTTGTCCTACCTAACTCCGTTGAGCCTTTAGACATCAAAACAAATGATCCATTTCTTAACTGCACTCATTGGAAGTCTATTGAAATCATTAATCAATTGGATAATGGAGCCTTTTCAAAAATTGACGACCTTGTTATCACCTAAGGAGATAAATTATGTTGAGACATATAAGAATCTGTACAGTCTGATCTAATAAACCCCCTTCTCTTCCATCTATGAAGGTAATTGTTAAAAAAAACGTGTCTATTAAAATATTTGAACACTTTTTAATGTATTTCATACTTTATACCTAATACTATCTCTATAAACAGCATGTAATTCGTTGAATTGCTGATGATTTTTTAAAATAGATAGTGCAGGAAAATTAAAAATTAAAAAAAATTATTAATGCATTATCCATTTTAAAAAATCACCAGCAATTCATCGCTAACAGGATAAACCACTGCTGAATAATATGTTGAAAAAAGCTACTTGGAATTGTTTCCAGAGTCATACCACTGAAATAATCTAGAGTAGTATTATAATTCAGTGGTCATACAAACCAGCGGCATTTTTTCTTCAGTATTTCTCGCCTCATCAAACATTTTGACACTTTTTTAAGACATCATGCCATTTTAAATTTAACTGTTTTAATATTGAAGAATTTGAATATGCTATTTGGAAGACAGCCAAGGAATACACCAGGGATAGTTGGAGAATCGTTGCACTTCAGTTGGTTCGCCATAAGACGCCGGAAATCTCCAATTTTGAAAATGTTCCTATGGCGAGACATAATGCATTTTGATGAAGTTAAAGGTTCAAAACTCTGCAAATCAAAGAAAAGGAATGACTTGGAATAATTTAACAATCGCCCTAATACTTCTAGGTAGTGTTATTATTAATTTAGGTTTTTTTTTTTTCTTCATAGAGTTTCGGGCTTATTTAAGCCCTTTAATTTTAAGAGATATGTATTTTGCCCGGTGCCTGCGGAAGGATGCTTTTTACATATTAATTAAGAATCTTCAACATTCTAAGGGTTATATAATTTTTTTAACGTTTTCCTCTGAACATTTTTAAATTATTTTAAGAGGTATGCTTAGTTTTGCGGTATGCGTGCGTCAACGCCCAACTCTGAAAGGACTTGGCTTTGGCGCCTGGCGGTTGCGCCTCGCCCGTCCTCTCCACCCCTCTCGAATCTCGCCTCGATTCTGATAACAAACCTCGTACGTCTCTTCTCCGGTTCCCCGTTTTCAGTTTGTCAATCGACCTTTTTAGTTTACGTCCCACAGCCTTCGTAACGATTTTTAATTAAACCGGAAAAATCAACAAGTTGCCGTTTATTATATTTTTGAAAGGAAAGGTATTTAGTTGTTTTTATTTCACTTTTATCTCAAGGTTAAGTTTGTTATTACGTATTAATACACTTTATACTTAATTATTTATCATAGTCGCAACTAGACTTCAATATTAAGTATATGAAAACATAATATTTTAAATACCTTAAATTTATTTAAATATATGTGCCGTTTATTTCGGGGCACATTTTTAAAGGGTGTTGTCCTTTTGGGGTTCAAATATGCTGAAATTGATCCTCCGACCTCCCTGAGTGAATAATGTATTTGGGGTCATAGTGCGTTTACCTTCTTCGATTTTGTTTATGAATATATTTTTTTATGAATTCATTTTGTACTTTCAAACCCTGCTTTTAGCATAGGATATCAAAGACTTCGGTCAAAAGGACCTAAAGTATATCCTACAAGTTTTTATGTGAGTCGTTGCCTCTTTTAGTGGATCACCACGGAAACTGCAGCAATTTTTTGCCCCTCAATTCAGCAGCCGGTCGTTTAAGATACTAAGATTATGTAAAAATAATTCTATAGATAAGCGGGCGTCTACTTTTAGATTGTGTTAACACCGACACATTATGAATGATGAGTCATGTCAAGTCAAACAAATTTTTTTAAATTGATGGCGCGAGAAATTGATGTGAAGCAAACTTCCCAAAAGTTATTTTATGATAAAATTTCCTTTGTGACTAGTGTGCTTTTTTAAAACTTCTTTTTGATTCTGGTCTTAAATGGCCACTCGCCCTTTGACCGATAAAAATATGTACTTGAATTCCAGTTGTGTAGGTGATTACAAAATTGTTGAAAACAAAATTGGTACCGCTTTTTATGGCGATGAAGTATCTTGTGACTTGAAGTCTTTGAGGAAACTACGAGTTCGTGAAAATCATTGATAGGCTGTTGACAAGTATCAAAATACAAAGTACTGGTTTGAAGAGCTTCCAACGAAAATTTCCTTAAAGAGAAGTAACAATATAGGAGGGAAAGTGTATGGGAATAGGAAGTATATAGGAGGGGGAAGTATAACGGAGGGGGAAGTATAAGGGAACGAAAGTATAACGAAGGGAGGGGAAGTTTTTATTATTTTTTCCAAAAAATTTTTCTAGTTTTTTTTTCCAAAAATTTTCCAAGCTTTTTTTTCGAAAAATTTTCCGTTTTTTCATAAATTTTCCAGGTTTTTTTTTTGAAAAAAATTTTTAAGTTCTTTTTTTCGAAATTTTTCCAAGTGTCAAGGTAGAAATAATGGGCTAATTGGCCTCGGGATGTGCCTCTCGTAATGGGTAGAAGTACGAAATTTCTCCCTACTAAAAAAATGATAATTAAAAAGTGGCAATTTTTTTTCACCAAAAATTCTTAAAAAATATAAGGAGTAATTGGTGAAAATCGGATTAACGGTTCGGCCGCAGCGAATTTTTTAAAATTTCAAACAGACATTTTTTCGAAATTCAAAATCGCCCTCTTGTCATTCTTCTTCACCGGCTAAAAAAATTTGTGTGAAAATTTGGTGAAGTCGGAAACAGTGGCCGTAAAGTGTTCCGGAAAAAAATGCTACGGACGGACGGACGGTCCCACAAAGTTGAGATCGGTATAAATCCATATTCGAATTGACCCTACGGGGTCTGGAAGACCCTTCCCCAAAAACCCGACGTGGAGGGTATCACAATAACTTCTTTAAGGAAGTTAAAATGGAACTCTACAAGTAATGGCGAAACCATTAAATTCGAACCCCTCACTCCCCAAAAATATTCACTATATTGCTAAGAACACTACAGAAATACTCTTTCAGTTCTGAAAAAAAATCCGGAAATTGAATATGCCCTTCTAAAATCCATAATAAACTCCCCTAAAATGTCAAAATGTGATATCAATACATAATATTGATTTTTATTTTTAAACTGTGGACTGCGTATCTTAACTTAACAACACGGCAGAGCTTTGAACGGATAACAAGTGTTTATTTCCCCTGTTAAGTAATCTTCTACCGCTTCAGCTAATGATCCTGAATGAACTGTTTGTGGTGTATAGTTTCTATTGGCGCTGAACGAGCTTCAGTACGTTTGCCATTTTAGGCGTATTTACCACAAAGGCCTTGAAAACAGCAATAATTGTTCAGGTAGTCCAGATAAACACGTTATCGTACCTATTACAGTTTTATAAATTCATGAAGTATAAAAAATTCGCGGCTTCCCAAGCAATTTATTGATTATCCCTAGTATTTTTAAACTTACTTCCTTTATTTTTTAAGTTTACCGGTTATTGAACCTATATTTCATCTTTCGCCTCCATAAGTTGGGCAAAAATTTTGTTATTTTTGTGCGTCTATTTTATCCACACGTCTTTTTCAGATGTCTTCAGGAGATCCAAGAAGTACGCCTTCTAAAAGTGCGGTCGACGTCGAAAGAGGCCCGACTTCACAGCAACCTTATACGCCTTTCACCATTTGTAAGTAGCTTTCATTTACCTATAGGTTCGATGTATTTTCCAAGGAGAGGCATAGGCACCTTTTACCAGTTATTCGCAGTTCTAAGTAGATAATGTATTTATGATCAAATATTTGTGTCCTATTTTTTCCCCTAATAGTTGACTAATTAGATGGGCTATAAGCAATAGTAATCGTTTTGTCGATGTTTGCCCATTTGACAAAATCAATCGGGGCCTTGTTGACGAAGAGGTTGCCATGGGGCATTTCGCGTTCGCTTTCCGAACCGCTTTGACGTCTCTTGAGCTGCCTCTTAAGTCCGTCAGGCGTCATCGCACACGTTCAAAATAGGAGCTTTCAGTGAGTAAAGCAATCACTTTATGACGATATTCTTTTAACTTCTGCGAATCGATATTCATTTGTGAATTCTTTTTTATGTTTAAATAAAACATATATACGAGTTCAAGGCTCTTGGATTCGAAAAGAAAATCGTCTTTTTGAGATGTTATACATTTTTAAAATAAAGTTTGATTAGACATACCATTGAGTCAAAATGGAAATTTACGTCGGTTCGAAACGCTAGCGATGCAGGAAGAGAGGCTTTTCTCTCTTCCAGGAACGGCTTCCACTTCTTCCAGCGGTGTCGGCGACGGTCGGAGAACGAGCTTGACCACGCTCGTCGCCACCAACCATACTTCACCCATCGTGGAGACAATGCCAAATCCATCGGCGAATAATCAAGGTTCCCTTTCGAAAGCGCATTTTTCCCCATGCACTCTCTTCACTTTTTTGTGTTATCGCAAAAACAATTTCTACACCCTCAAACTTGATGCAAAGAGTTAATGATATCTTTTCTCTGTTTTATTATTCATTGCTATTAATTCAATAAACCTTGAAAAAAATCAGGTGCTCTCTATATTTTATTTAAAAAATGTTTTCATTTCACGTATCGATTGATTCGGAACAATTTGCATTTCGTATTCGTTAGTAATCCATCAAACGGAGTACACGGCAGACATACAATACACACAACAGGTGCCCTTTTGGGGCTCATAAATGGACAGTATTCCACGGCGAGGTTCGTTATTTGCCACTGAGCTTTAGCCATTTGTTTTCTCTTTTTTACCTCACCAACTATAATATTTCATCACTTTTTTCGTTTGGTTATCAACTTTTCCTACTTGTAGTTAAAACAGAAAAGGGGAACTAAAGGAAGCAGAATATGAATTCAAAAACGTTACTCTGTTATATTTTATGCTTGTCTCTCTTATTTTTGCCGATTTGCGAGTTCATGTACTGAATTTAAACGCATTTAAAAGGTGGAAGGTTGTCACGAGGGGGAGATAACCGGAGACCCTTTTCCCCTTTATAGTAGCTACATTGAAAACGGCAAATTCTCAACATTCAACCCCTTCAGGACCAACCCTGAACAAGCGAGATGTTCCTATCGACAAGTTTGTGACAAACGGTGCAAAACGATAACGCCCCCAACAGGTGAAAGTGAGATAATAAATCCTAAACTTTGACAGAGAACGTCACCCAAGCGAAAAACTACGAAAACGATTTCGTGATCTAATAAAACAATTTTTCTCCCCTCTATTCTCTCGATAGAGTTAAATAAACTTCCTTTACACATTAAAATAATTAAAGTCTATTTTTATTTATTTTAAAAACCTTGTCATGCAGTCATTACTGAATTTTTTATGATGTATATTATTTTCCACGACATTTAGAAATTACCGTGTTTTTATAGATAAGAATACAACATGAAAATCCTTAACATAATATATTTGAAATGAAATGTCAAATTAGGTTCTGAAAATCAATAATTTCCCGAGCGAATGGTTATTATTAAAACGCTTTTAAAGCTTGTAAATTTTAGATGTTTACCAACGAATTTGCTTATTAAACGAGAGGTTAACATTACATGTCAAAACTTGTTTATACTTGCCAATTTTAGT
This sequence comes from Orius insidiosus, assembly GCA_014119065.1. Classification (NCBI taxonomy): domain Eukaryota; kingdom Metazoa; phylum Arthropoda; class Insecta; order Hemiptera; family Anthocoridae; genus Orius; species Orius insidiosus. The sequence goes on along the minus strand of JACGAQ010002147.1, from coordinate 32,035 downwards.
TTTTTGTTTCTATTGTAATCTTCATAATTGATAAATGAGGAAAGAAAAATTAATTAACTTCAAAAATACATAAGACTAGCCTTCTCCAGGGATGCACGAACTTTATTAGACTTGCAAGTGCAAAAACTAAAATTTATTTTACAGCCACTGATCCTGAACCGTCGGGGATTGTTGAAATCATTGCAACTGTTGGATCTTTTATCCTTTTACTTTTGACATTTCCCATCTCAATTTTTATGGTCTTTAAGGTACTTGGTATATTTGCAACTGATAACTTTATAATAACTTTTTTTTTAGGTGGTTCAAGAATATGAAAGGGCAGTTATATTCAGACTTGGTAGGTTGAGAACTGGTGGAGCTCGAGGGCCTGGAATTTTTTTCGTGTTACCATGTATAGACGTTTATGCGAAAGTCGACCTCCGGACTGTCTCTTTCGATGTCCCTCCTCAGGAAGTAAGAAAATATAATTATATTTTTGAAATTTTTCTTAAAAAATAGGTGCGTTTTTTGAAAACGGGGGAAAAAATTTAAAGATAAAGAAAAAGAAACAGAAAAATTGTAATATTGTAGATTCTGTCGCGAGACTCTGTCACAGTTCATGTTGATGCCGTCGTCTTCTACCGGGTCAACAGTCCAACAATGGCGACAAACAATGTTGAAAATTACAGGTGAATTTTTCCGACAGGCAAAAGCACACGTAGTTATTTTTATTTTTTATTTCTAGTTTTCAAATTTAAACATAGTTCTATTCTAGATGTTAGCGTGTAGGTGTGCTTATAATTGTAATTTTTAGGACAAAATTTGGAAGAAAAAAATCTAAGGGTATTTTTTTCTTAATTAAGTTCCCAAGTTTTGTCCTTTATTGTTATTTTTAGTCCATTAATTATCGCCAATTGATGATAAAGTCTTTGAATGGTTTTAATTAATTGGACTTTTTACTACCCTAGATCCTTGGAATTGGGAGAGTAAAGTCGCCTGTTTTTTAGACTATTGAATCAATTAATTCAATACAAAAACTTTGTTTATAGTAAAGCGCATAAAAATCGCACCTTAATTAAAAATTTGTTTTTGTTATTTGTTATATTGCATGTTCGGTGTTGTATGCTAGGTTCTTACAAAGGATTCTTGCACTGTTTCTGTTGATGCCGTTGTTTACTATCGCATTGAAGACCCGCTGAGCGCTGTAATACAAATTGCCAATTACAGGTAATTTTTAAAACAAAAAAAAAAATTAAGAAAACAAATTATTCTCCCAATTCGCTTTGCATGTTTTACTTTTTAGTTAAGTTATTGTCAATTGTTTTTAATATTCGTTTTAAATGTAGCCACTCGACCCGGCTTTTGGCTGCAACTACTTTAAGGAACGTTCTGGGTACCAGAAATTTGGCTGAGATTTTGGCTGAGCGTGAGATGATCTCGCATACGATGCAGACTTCTTTGGATGTTGCGACTGAACCATGGGGTGTTAAAGTTGAAAGAGTTGAAATGTAAGCAAGTTTTTAGGTTTTCAAATAATTTTTTACATTCTTTTTATTTTTAGAAAGGATGTAAGGCTTCCTGTTCAGATGCAGAGGGCGATGGCTGCTGAGGCTGAAGCAACAAGGGAAGCCAGAGCCAAAGTAATTGCAGCCGAAGGTGAAATGAAAGCATCTCGATCGCTTAAAGAAGCTTCAGATGTCATTGCTGAAAGTCCAGCTGCCTTCAGGTACTAATTACTTATATCATGAAGGAGTTTAGTACTCAGTAAAAATTAAATCATCTTTTACGCCAAAAAATTAATTGATTATTAACTAGTTGTTCATTTTAGATTTATTATGAAACGATTGATCATAAAATATGAGATGAAATATTTGAAAATATAATCTTTTTTTAAAAATTGATTATTTTATGATTCTTTTTATTTTCAGCTCCGTTACTTGCAAACACTCAACACCATCTCTGCTGAGAAGAATTCGACCATCATTTTCCCGCTACCGATCGATCTGATCGCACCATTTTTAGGATCTGTGAATAAATAGGACTGCGACTTTACCCTCGACGAGAAGGGTAAGGAAATCGTAAAAAAAATTTTTCTCATCTACGCCGCCGTTATTGGCTCAGTCGTCGACATTTTCCGCGTTCATCATCCTCACGGTCGCGACTGCATCTGCGGACACCTTCATTAACCCCCATTCATCTCGGTATAGTTGAAACCCATTTTAAAATTTTATCACATACATGCTGCACGGATATCTTAAATTTTGACTGTTTAATTTTCCATTTTATTTTTAAATCTAACATTAGAAAATCTTCGTAAAATTACCAAAATTTCAATTTCTGCTAAAATTTATCCTACCTCTCTCATAGAAAACTTATTTACCATAATACAAGTGGAAACAAGCTTATTGTGCATCATAATCAGTACGAGGAGAAGCCTATCGAGTAAAAATAACTTTTCCTAAAGTTCTTCATGCCGTTGTAGGTATTTTTTTAAAACTAACGTTAGCTGCTATAAAAAAATGATTAATGATCTAATATTCTTAATTTTAAGAGGCCTAGTTTAGACTCAAAAACGTTTCAATTTTTCTGCTGTAGCATTCAAATCATTAACATTTATTTGTATTCTTGGTACCTATTCTGTTGAATCAATTAAAAAACACGATAACTTCTTTTTGAGGAAGTTAACGTAAACTTTTTTATACTCTACTGCTCATAATAGGTTTTAAACGATTAATATTGTATTTGTATTATTAGATGGCTCTCGTCTACGAGTAATTTTTATTTATTCTGTCAGAACTTCGTTTCAAATCGTTGGGAATATTTAAATGTTTATTTGTGTGTAAATATTGTTGTGTAATCCTTAAGTTAATGGATATTGTATTTTTCTTTTGATTTGATATTTTTAAGTTCCTGTGTATGGATTAGCAAAGGGACCATTGCAAAATTGACATCTTGTGATCATGCACAAGTCGTGTAAGTTTTATATCACCTATTTTTTGTTTCTCTTAGTTACTAAATTGTGTGTAAAAATATATCTTCTTAAAATACGCAATTTTTGTAATGTACCTTCTTTTCTCCCTCTAAATTAGTATTTGAATAAATAAAAACAAACCAATTTATTTAAAATTTAATATAAAACGTAGAAATAAATACATTTAAGTCCTAATAATACATCTTTGTACATTATGAACTAAAAAAAAATCGATTGCTTTCAAATCTAGGATTTTTTTGGACTAGTATCAGAAAAAACCAAATTTTGGCTTTTAGAGTTCAGTCGTTAGACAAAATTAAAATTATAGATTGAAACCTCACCCTGGCACTTGTGGTCGTTTATGGACTTTGCCTATTTTAAAAAAACAAAAGGAATATCACAGAAAAAGCTTTTAAAAGGCATCATGAACTGATGTTTTTGTCGTCAGTTTGATTAGTGATGATGGAGTCCCGATTGATGGGGGAGGCGCTTTCAACGAGACGTTGGGAGCTTGTGCTTTCTCGTACTCGTCTGAAGCTACTACGAAGGATGAGAGCAACATCGTTGACGGAAAGGGTTGAGGTTGTCGGTCTTCACGAGAACGATTTATCTCTACCAGAACTGCTGCGTAGTCTGGTGGGGGAGGGCGGCGAAGCAGGCTGTACTTCTGGATTTATTGCATTTGTTATTCGTCGCATACTTCTACGGAAGCTCTGTCGGAGTAGTTTGGCGATACGGGCCCCAGTTGCTGTTGAGTACGATGGCGGTGGCGTATACTTAGGAGGAGGATCTTCAATGGTTGCCACTGTAACTTCAGGCACCTGATCTGCCTCTGAAGGCAAATTTATATCCTCCGTCTCCCTCATTGATTCTTCTGTAGGACGATAAAGCATGTCCAACCTCTATAATTTTAACAAAATAATTAATACTAACCAACTTTAAAATAGCTGTACTTACATCAAATATATCTGGTGGTCCATTTGACAGGTATCTGCAGCTTTGAACGATTCCAACGAATGGTATCGCCAACAAAGGCAGGAGTTGAATCATAGAGCCTAGCTGTTTGCTCCATGATGGCCAGTATTCGTAAAGGACAGGAGCACTCCATTTAAATAGATCTCTGTAGTTGCCAGTTTTAAATACGAGGACGCATAAAACCATTAAAATAACAGGAAGAAGTACATTCCACGTAAAGCACAACATTGGAGCAGCCCAATTTTGAAGCCAAGGACTTGCCTTGTTGAATAAAGTCGCCACAACCGTTTCTCCGCTGTATGGTCTACCTCTCACCATAAAAACTGCTACAAGTTCAATCAGATACAAAAGCATAATCCACCATCCGCCTCCGACGCAATAGTCAAGAAAATAGACCACAAAAATTCCAAGTTCGGTCGCCATCGGAAGACCAAGTATGAAACCACAAACACAAGTAAAGAATGTGATAGTCGTTTCCCAGTTTTTCATTGTCTTCACTTTTATCGCCATAATACCAGTTATGACGCAATGCATGATTGCCAGCTAAAAATTAAGGCATATAATTATTGAAAAAATGGAATTTATTTTACCTGCTGCGCATTCCGAAAAGGATTAAAACGAAGTAAAAAAGGACTGACCAAAAAGGCGATAGTCGGTCAGAACCAATAACCGCTAGAGTGGCTGGTACTAATTCAGTAGCCAATCTCAGAGCCTGGTAGCCACTTTCCTGTCGAAAATTGACCCCAGGTTTTATAACCCTTTCTCCAGCAAAATACTGCACATGCGTCATAAATCTTGCCGGCGTAGTCGTCATTGATGGCGGTAAAGGATATTTCGTCGGATGAAGAAAGCCATACGTTGAGGTTCTTTCTATTAAACAGATAATTAAAGTTGATGATTTTTTATGAAATAATTACCGAAAGAGCTTGGTAGATAAATGTATCCATGGGCAAGAAGAAGCTGAGAGCAAGTGTTGGCCAAAAACGCTGCCAGAATCAATACAGAAAATGTGATGGTTGTCACAAAACTTGTGTCTCGATGAAGCAAATGTTTTTGTCTATTATGTGATGCCATTTGCATCGCAGAAGCACCGAGAAGTCCCCATGTATAAAATGCTTCCGACATTGCAGCTGACCAACTCTAAAATTACAATATAATAAATCTGTAAAAACTTTTTATTCTATTGTACTTTTGAATTGAGAAAAAATTCGCTCCAGTCTGTCTGCATAAACGAAAAGTTTATGTGGCTTGTGTTGGGCGTCAAGCCTAATAGTTTTGTGCACAACATGAGCATACCGAAAGCTGGGACTAGAGAAAATAGGAATACAACTTTTCCGTATGACTTCAACCCTTTACTCAACGAAATAAAAACTATCATCCAAACTACAGCGAGATTAAAAGTGACTTGAAACTTAAGGTGGCCAGGGGCGTTCGCTGGCGATTCTAACAAGTGTCGCTGTAAAACGACACCGCTGAAATAGTCAGGTACTGTATCCTCCAATGTGGCATTGTATCGCCAACCAGGGCCTATAATATAAAACATTAAATTACTATTTAAATTATTTATCTACGTACCAATTAGTCCTATGTAAGGTTCAGCCCATCTATAAGTATCTTGTTTCGTTATAAACGAATCTCGAAAATAAACGAACATCCAAGAAACACCAACTATACTGTACACTCCTAATAGCGCTTGTGTCACAATTAAAGCTATTCCTATACCCTGTAACAATTAATTAATTTTAAAAACTGAAGCAGTTTTTAGGATTAATTTTTACCTGAAAAATTGGAGAAATTTTCCACATATCCATCACACCGGCGCCTAAAAGTTGTCCGAGCGATACGTGGAAGGTAAAAAGTGGAATACCGAGGATGAAAGACATTATGAAAAATTGTAAAATAAAATTTGCTAAAAAAAAAGAGTAAATATTAATGTTTTAAGCATTTTAAATTGAATGTTACCTCCAAACTGGACGCTTAAAATGGCGAATCTGGAGATATTGAATAATCCTAAAGTACATGCGAGGCACGCAAGCATTGAACTGAGGCTGTGCGGCCATTCGCCCAGAGGGCTCAGCGACTCGTTCGCCATTTCAGACTCCCTGAAATAAATAAATGCTATAATAACAGTACTGGTTACCACTTATGAACATGAACAATTGAGTTTTAAGTGGCAGTCATTGATGATAACATAATAGGGTCTTCAAAAAACTATATATTTTTATTTCAATTGCTTCAAGAAAATTTTGGATGAACCTGTCCCATCTTGCATTAACCATCCCTAACCATAAACGTACGTCATCAAAATGGCGACCGCTTATCAGACGGAAGTAGTTTTTCGGACAAGTTTTTTTCAACCCTAATGATCTTAATTTTTGGAACCAATTTCCTTATTTTAATTTCACCCTTCATCGATTTCCGATAGTCGAGCTAACTAGCGAAAAAATTGGGTTAGGCAATGGTCAAGTCATAACATCGACCGGTCAACCCCCTTCTCCCACTGGACGTCCACTATTATAGCGTGAGCCAAGCGATTTGTGTCGCCATGTAACCAAGCGACAGACACACAAACAAAAATACCATGAAAACAAGAGTGCACAGTTTTAAATGAAAAGAAAATATTTATAACCGAGAACATTTTAACCTACTTTTTCAACCCTCGTCCGGGACTTTAATTTATCAAAATAAAAAAAACCACTTTAGATAGTAGGTTGATACCTCTAGAGTCACTTTTTTTTTTAAATAAAAAACTCTCAATAGAGACGTCAAGTATCCTTTTGCTTTGTTTGTATTAATTAATTAGCAAGATGCTATGAGTTATAATTTTTTTTTACATTTCGTGTTTATGGTTTATTATCTTCAATGTCAAGACCTTTAGAAGATGCAAGGTATATAATGAAAGCTAAATGTCAAATAGCTTTTTCCGCATAGTCTTGACATTACGAACCTGATATTTGGAGATAGCAAGTTCTGCACTCGTTCGGAATTCGTGGTTTTACGTTGACTAATTGATATTTAATATCCATTTAAAATTCCAAAGAGCAATTAAGATAATTAAAATACACGATAAATTTAGATGTGATTGGATGTGTTATTTTGATTCGATCGCATGCCCTTAAAAAGAACGATAGGTGCTTTTGTTTTAAAAGCAAGGTCATCGATTGAATAATCCATCTTGAATGTCATTACCGGCGAGTGGCAATATCGGACGTCTTTCACCTCCTTTCTTAATTTTTAGGCAAAAAAAAATTCTTTCAATAAAAAAATATTCTTGACATAAAATTTTAATGACTTTCACGGATTAGTGACATACTTAAAATATTTAACACGAATACGAAGATGGAAAGGGATATTATGCATGTCTTTGACTCCGGGAATAGTCAAGTTTAACTAGTCGAAGGCCAGTTGGCCGAGGCATTGGCCCATTTACCCCCTATCTATGGTTCGAACCTAAAACGCGAGATTGGCCGAGGAGAAAAACATTATTGTGGTGAGCAACCACGTTTGAAAACAATCATTATCCAAAACCTTCGGCAGAAACGTGCCTTTTTTAAAAGAAGAAATAACAGAACATGCTAAAATCAAAAAATTTATCCTATCAAAACTGACAACAAAAGAATTCCATTTCACATGATTTTCAATATTTTCTCAATTTTTCAGGACACAACTAATTTTGAGAACAGGTGTTGAAATACAGTTTGAGAAAACAAAATTTGGTTGGTCAGCTGAAGAAACTTGAGTTTATGAACTTAAACACGAAATAGCTGTATCCAGGGCTGCATCTAAAATGAATTCATCTTTTGAAGTCAATAACTTACGAATGACTAGACCAATTAATAGCTTATATAGCAATCAAAGAAAGTATTACATGAGATGCAAGATATACAATGCCATCTTAAGATTTACACAAAAATTTCCCTATTAAAAAAATCACGCATTTACCTTATTGACTATGTAATTAAGAAAACAAGAAGTCCATAAAAGAGCCATTTGAGCACCAAAGAAATAAACTTTTGTTTAACATTCACTTAAACCGGACGAAAGACGCGGACCGGATCGCGGTTCGTAGGCGACTGAGTCCTCAGTCCTTACTCCTTATCCTCTCCGCGCTCTCCCGTTAGTTTACGTTTCCCGTTACCCCTCACCTAGATTTTGCTAAATTTTATCCAATACACACTCCAAACAAGGAGGATCTCGATTGATATCATATTATGATTAAATTTTACAGCATATACGCAGAGATCCCTAACCTCGTACTGCATATACTGCAAGTGATGCATAGTTTGTCATGGAACATGCGCTCAGTTTGACAAAAGTTACAGAATAACATTGTGCTGCATTAAAAGTGTTTGGAAAATTGAGTGACATGCTATCTCAAACGCAGCAACAGTATTGTCAGCCTGTGTGTCCCATGAAAAATAAGTAACCCCCACATAATTAACTGCAAAATTATCTCAATTACAACTTACTTCATCCACAGGACTCATTAAGCGAAAATTAAATACGGGTTAAAATGTTTAAGATCGTCCATGACACTCCTTTTTTAATATATTCACGGCCGCCGCGTCCCATGCTTTTACCAGGACAAAGAAAAGCAAAACGGTGGGTGGATTTGACTAAGTTCGACCATATGTCGAGTTTTGCTGTAATATTTTTTCCCTAATTTTAGAGCACAGAAATATATTTGTTTAATTTTTCTTAATTATCGTTAGTTGCCCTTCGGAGCGAGGAAAGGACCCGCTCTTGTGCGAGGTCTTCGAACACAAGTGTTAAAATGTGCAGCCGACGTTGAAAAACCTTGGATTTTCGCCGTGAAACGGCTAAGTTAAAAAAAAAAACTCGCAATTTTCTCCCGGGGAATCGCGAATTTACTTGTCTCCAAAACAATACGAAAAATATAAACTGGGACAAAACACAATCTCTAATTCACACGATAATTTTTTTTATTTCTCAGCTCCCGTGCACTCCTAACGACCCAACAACCTAAAAAAATGTCGAAATACTTTTTTTTTGTTCTCTTTTATGCCGTGTAGCGATACAGCGTAATTCTTTTCTTCTGTTTGCACTCAATTACGTCATCAGACGCAGAAATTTTCAGCGCCTGGAGTTTAACTTCGCTGTTCCGGATCTTAAAGAAAAAAGCCGCCTCAAAGCTTATTACCGAGAACGTAGTCTTGTTAAAGACAAAAAAAGGTTAGGTATTCAAAACGTATTTTCCTTGTAAGTACGTGGTTTTTTAAGGGTCATATAACCCTCTAACTATTCCTTCTAAAATATAATACTAAGTAAAAGCAAAATGAAATGTGAATTGATTTGAATTGTGTTTTTGTTCACTTATCATCTTATCTTCCAGAAAAAAAAGCTTGTACTCTTTCTATGCTGTTGATTTTAATATTCCGGCTCGTACGCGAGGTTGAACGGACTCTGTGATTTTGTATTCCGGAATCTAATCTGAATCTGAAAATCTTTACGGCTTTTTCCTTTCCGTTTTGCGGTTCCCAAGACTTAAAAAGTGACTCACTCCTCTGTCCCGTGCTCTACTCAATTTTTTTCCGGGGGGACCGAAAATCGCATTTGCACTTCATTTTCAGGATAATACGGGAATATCCAGATTTGTGACTTCTTCAGGGAGTACTAGTATTAGAATTTTAGTTAACTTACATTGTTACATCTTCAGATGGCGTCGGTGTGGGTTGGCGTGGCGGAGGTGGTGGATCGTCCAGCCTGAAATGGGTAATTCGTCGCATGGATTGCCTGAGCCATTGCTGATGCTCGTGTTGTTCGGGTTGTTGGGGTGGTTGGAAGCTCGGCCCTGCCGCCCCCGTGTCGGTCATAACACTGCTCGGTTCTCCAGAAGGGCCGCCTTCGTCCACCCTGTCCCTCCTACTACCGCTCTCCTTCGACCTGTAAATATCATACCCGTTAAGAATTTTTATTATTTAAAAGTCATGTTGATCATCATGTACCATTTTAACCCCGTTATACGACCTCTTCTTGAAACATTTATCACATATTTTTCAACTGTCTCATCATTCTCTTTTTTTCTCTTTTGATTTAAATAACCTTGGAAGTGAAAATGAAAACCATAAAGCCCAGGACAAAGGATATTTCATTCACAAAAGAACTCCCCCGTCGGCCATTCTCTGGTTTGAGTCAGAGGTGCGTTTTAAGAAATCACTCACCGTGAAGAAAGATTTAGAAGCGGCCGAGGGGTTTCCGGTCGAACTTCTTCTTGTTCGTTCACGTCCGTTTCTCCTTCATCGGGAACGGCGTTTACCGGCCCCGGAACCGTGACGGTGGGAGAGGCGGACCTCGGTCTCCTCGAGTATGACGATCTTCTGGAAGGAAAAGATGCGCTCCTGCGTTCCCTACGACTCCGACGAAGAGTGTCGTAGATTGAGACGGTCGAAATCGATGGAAAAGACCACTCTTCCAGAAAGGAGTCGTGTAAAGGAAGATAGTCGTCCCAATCCAACTCTAAAGGAGGAGCGGACGGCTCGACATAAACGGGCACGTGGTTGTCAACTAAGATGGACACGTGGCTCGTACTTGGCACGTTTGATGTCTCGATAGGAAACACGTTACTTGGTACTGATGCTTCGGCGGGAAACATGTTGAAGAGGATGGCGTCCAGGAAGCTCGAGTCGTCTCCTAAGCTTTGAAGCTGATGAGGCTGCTTTTTGGGTGGGCTTCTTTCAGGAGCGAGTCTCGCCCAAGACTCGTCCCATTCGGTGACGAGAAGCCGACGTTTTGCCGGCTCCGTAGCGTCTTCGGGAACAGGCGAATCCCCACTTGGACCAACTTCACGCTCCGGTGATCCCTCGAACTCTATCAAGTCGACCTCACCATCCATTGTTTTTCTGAGAAAAAAGAAATAAAAATAAGGCATTACTAAATAGATCCGAAGATTCTTAAGGATGAAACGAGCACTCAACCATAAATTTTTTTAAAAATAGACCAAAATAGAAGTCATGTAGAAAAACTAAAAAACAGGAAAATACCATCCATTTAGTAATAGATATCAATTATACAGCCGTCCTTTAACGCGATACGGACTCAAATTGTTATCCTGGAGCCGGTAGTCTTTCGAATTAGTGGCCACTTTTTGCGGTTGACCATGGCAATGTACTTGATCCTAGCTGTTTCAAGGCCGAAAATAAGAAAAAAATTTTTAAAAATAAAACCAGACTATTCTGGAAATTGGCGTAGGACGTCAACAGATGGTGATTGACCGCCTACTTTTGGCATTAACAGAATTTAAAAAATAAAACTATTATTTCTTCAATTTTCATTGGCATTGAAAAGAATATGGGGCAAGATATTTTTTTAAACTTCCGAGATTTCGGTAACCGGTAAACCTTCGGATGTTTGACTTTGTATTGGTCCACGGAGGACTTCTTTGAACGGGGCACGATATAGAAAGGCGGAAATGTAGAGAAATGGGTCACCAGAAGAGCACGAAATCCGGTCACTCGGGTCATCCAAATAGTGGGCGGATTACGATTACTATCAAGGCTATCGATTTTTTTTTTCTGTCTTCATATGAGGACTTTCGGACCTTCGTTTTTAAAAGAGGGACTATCATTAGACAAATAAGTCGCCGTTCTACCATCTCGAACTATCACGAAACGACGATTCTTTTTAACTATTATAAGGTCGTTTTCGCATTGTAAATCTCTTTCCTATACAAGGTACCTAATTTTCCTAGAAAGGTACACGACCCTGAACACCTTGAGCTTCTTGTATTTATTTTCCTTCCAAAGAAAAAAATTCATTATCAAAAGGAATACACAAAACCTTGTACAAAATCAGATCAAATTTGGTAGACATATGAGACCTTGATGGGACAAAGGGAGGAAATAATTAAGAATATGAAAAGTGCAGTCAAATCGGTGAATCCTAAATATTTTAAATTTTTTGTCTTACTGCTACCTTGACACACTCCGATACCTCTTTGACGGTATTGTTTGCAAAAATATAAAAAAAAGAAAAGATAAAACTCTTCGTTAAGTCACGTTCTATGACGAGTTTTATTATTTTTTTGTAATCGCTGTTATTGAAAATGACACGAAAAAAAGATTTTTACTTCGTTCCGGTTTCGACCACTGATGAATCACATTTTAACCGTTAGAGATGATAAAATTCCGTCTTCGTGAGTAACCAGACGGAATTAATGAGAAGACAAGTTGATTGAACTTGATGAGTTTATACAATGTGCTTAAAAAAACGTTTTTGCACCAAAAGGTCATCTTATCGTCAAAAAAATACACACGTCCTAAACCAGAAATGCAACAAAATCGCAGCAAAGCTAACGCCGACATTAGCGTCGAAGAGTACGAATCTTTATAAATCAGAGAGTTTCTAAAAGATGGCGCTACTGTAGCGGCGACAGGAAAATACATAAATACGTGAACGACCTCTCGAATAAATTATCATGGTGTACACTATTCGAGCCACCATGCGCCGCTATTATTAGGCAAGCGTGAAGATAATTAAATTAACAATTCATATGAAAGTTAATCTCATGGATACGGTATTACAATAGCGTTTATTGCGAAATTCTGAAAACTTATACGGGTGAAAAAAATGTTTAAATTAATTCAGCATTCACCACTTTGTAGAAAAGAAAAATTTTTGGACGTGGATTTACTTTTTTAATGTTAAAACTAGAATACTTCCGGGAACTATTCTAAGACTTTTGTTTCAAGAGTCTTCTTTCTATAGACTTTTACAATGGTGTAAATTTCCCAACTAATTTGACTATCTTTGGGATCTGTGTCAAAACGGACTGTGTCAAAAATTCCATGTATTTCTATTGTGCTTTTTTTAATTTTGTAAACTAGGCTACCGGAATTGTTGGCTTTTAACGGTCTTAACCGTTCGGTGAGCGCATATGAACCGCAGGCAGAAAAAAAATTACTTGTGGACGGTAAAATCAAAATTATTTCTCCTTACACAGATATGATTGAATTATCCCCTATTTTGGAGCCTAACCTCCTTACCTTGGATGGCCAAACTTTTTCTTGAGATATCTTAAGATCTTAAGACTCAGAAGAAAAATCTACAAATGTAATTTCCGACGTCTCTTCCCAATTATGTCCTATCCATCAAATTAATTATGACTGATAGGCAAAAAAAGATGATTTTTTTCACGATTAAGTAATTATATTTCTTCTTACTGCGTCATTTTCGGGCAACTATTATTGCATCAATCATTATTATCAGTCTGCTTTAGCATTAGAAGGCTAATTACCAGATAATTAAAATTTGAGGAAGAAGTATATCATCGCGAAATAAAATCATCTTGAAAAATCGCCAGAAAAAATTTGCTCAGAAATAAGAATTTTTAAGGCTGATGAATCTCAAATGGACTAATTTACAGGAGATCTTTTTAAAATTTCAACCTCATTGGTCAGTATTTATATTTTTTAGAAAATTATTTTTTTCTTTGCTTGAAAGTAGAAACATCGAAACCAAAACCCAGTACCTAACTCCTGACCTTCTTGACACAACAGATCTTCCTATTTTGTAAAAAAAAATCTTTGTCAATGTCACTCATGACCTTTGCTGATGTGATCAATATTTAATCAACTTAAAATTGAACAACTGGAGAAAATGTATAGAAGCAAACAAAAAAAATGACAAAAATTGACTTTTTTAATATTTGCCTCCAACCAGGAAGCTTTTAATTTTTATTATTAAACCTCATTACGTTATCTTATCTAGAAATAAAGGAGCGCCTCAAAACAGGCTAAAAAAAGGTTTATGGAAGCATTTGGTACGATTGTTAAGAAAAGATTCTTAAGAAAAGAAATGTCGGCAGGACGTCATTCAAGGACACAGAATCCTTGGATTCTTCAAAACAAAATGAACTCTAAGAGGGGGAGGATTTTGTAATTGTTATTCGGTTGAAATTTAGGGTGTCATGATTTCCGTAACGGTTGATGTGAATCAAACGACTATTACAATTAATGCTTCCTTTTTCCTTTGTTATGTCAAGATCTTGCAAACGTGTTTCAAATACGCAGATATCCTCTGACCTACTATCTTCCACCTGTCTGAAATCGTCTGCATCATCTGCACAAGCTGGTTCAGCTTAAATTGAACAGGTCGAAGCCATAAAATTCTCGCTATCTTCCCAGGAAGAGAAAAAAAATACACAAAAAACTTCATATGGAACAAATCGACAGTGACAACAGTTACTAGACACGACCTACGGCAATTCATTCAAAAATTATCCTTTTAAGAAAAGAATAGAAAAAAAGCGAAGACCGTGAGAAATCGCTTTACTTACAACAATTTCCAAGAGGTTTATACGATTTGAACAATACCATCTTGAAGTTCCCACGAACCTGGAAGTTTATTTTTTACAAATAGAACAAAAAAACTTAATAATTAGCGAAGGGTCTTCACCCCAGGTTACCGTTGAAGATCATTCTCGCGTTTTTTTAATACTTTTTTTTTTAATAAGGACTAAATAATATGTGATTAGAGGCGGAATATATTACTCGCATCGCTTCGGGTTGAAAGAACTTGATGGCGGAACTAGAAATTTATGTAGTCCAAAAATGGGTGCGCTTTTGGCTCTGAAGGAAGTTGTATAACTCCTGGGTTTTCAGACAAGGGTAGTGAGCACGCAGGGACAAAAGTAGTTTGGCTTTTATCAAGTACAACACAGCAAGTAGAGCACCTACTACAAAACCATAGCACCTTCTTGCAAATGAAGGAATTTCCCGGAAAGCTATAAGTGCTTTGTAATGAAAGTCCAATTGTCGGGGTTACCTCCGCACGTGCGGTTTTTCCATTTTACGTTTATAGTTCAAAGTCGTGAATAAAAGAGTTGATTGGAAATTTCGCAATCGGCTTTCTGAAGAGATCCTGAATTAAATATCACCGAAACAGTTCTGCCAGTTGGGAAAAGACAGTCAGAGAGAATGGACAATTGTTATGAAATCTGCTTTTAAAAACGTAGATTCTGAGAAGAAAGATAACTCGCAAGTTTGGGAACCCTGTGGGTTATTCGACGCAGAAATTTTATCTTTGTAAGTTTCATTCCAACCGATGAGTGTGTTGTTTAGCGGGACGCCTATTTAATATTAATTGCCCGTATAAATTGGGGCCTACGAAGGGGACTGGGGAGTGAAAAGTGACGGGTGACCGGCCGCGCGACGCTTGTTTCAGCTGTTTCCGTTCACGAAGCACGTCTCTTTTGATCACGGAAAAAATAAAAAAACGAACAAAGCAAAAATTTAAATAAGTTACGACAATCCAAGTTACAAAAATCTAAATGTCTGCCAAAGTTTAAAAAAACTTTTTCGATAAACTCGATCTAATTATGACAAAAAAATTGTCTAGGAAAAAAAACTTTCTCGTTTATAGAATGACGAAGACCATAATAAACAAATTAAACTAAAAGTGAAAATAATTTGAGTCACAAAGTTGACCTAAATGAAAAAGAATTGAATTCCCGGATACGTTTTGCTCTGATGAACGTACAAGAGAATAAATCATGAGAATGTGGAAAACAAAAATTATACGAAAATTTTCTTTTTTAAAAATAAATCTTCGGTCATAACAAGAAATTTACAAGGGTCAAAAGCCAGAAAACGTTACATAACGTTGGAATCTTAAGTTTGTGTACATCCTGTAAATTAGGGATACCCAGTCAATCTAAGTTTTCACCTCAATTTCATGGATTCAAATTACTTAGTTTTAAGAAAAAGTTTATTTGAAGTTTCGTAGAATATAACAACATAATCAAAACTAACCTTTTTATCCAACGTATTTATAGTGATGATGCCAAATAAATTATAAACGAAAAATAGAAATTCCTTTAGGAAAACATGAAAGAGGCGTGAACTCCCTGGAAGCTGGGCGTTCGCCAATCGCTTTTTAATTCAAAAATAGGATATTTCCAGTATTAGGATTATAGTTTTTAAAATTTTAATTAATTTGCATTATGAGAGTAATTTAGAAAGAAACAATTTTGAAGTATATTGTCAATATTTCATTTTGGGTATGAAAATTAAGATTTTTTATTCTCTTACCTTAATGAGACATGTGATTGCGAATATAAATCCTTGTTTCTGTTTAAATTTGCACCAAATTTAAGGGTAAAAATAATGCATTAAACGCGAAAATGAATAGGATGCGATGGGACCTAAGTCCTGAAGTGAACTGAAGAGCGAGGAGTGAATAGGATAAGCGGCGGGCACAAGAGTGGTCGGGCGGGTTTCGACGAAGAGACAAAGAGGAACGGACGGGAAGAGTGAGATGGAGTTAGGAAAAAAAAGCCATAAGGCTTGATTCTGAAAAAGCGACGCCACGTCATGCCGGAATAAACTCCATGTCTTTTCGTATCTTTTGTCTTCTGATCCTCAATTTTTCTACAAGCATTTATTTATTTTGTAAAATAGACAAGATTATAATTTCATTTTAGAGCTCGAAGTTAAATCTTTTATTCGTTCTTTTTATTTTCCATCGAGGAAAAAATGCAGTCATGAAGGTGACCATAGAAGTTACCACCGCCACAATACCATCGGCAAGTCCAAAATAGTTCTTCGAATGATGATACCTGGCTACAAGAAAAATCCCCAAAGCGAGATACGCCGCAGTCGCATAAAGGGCCCAAACTGCATTCTTAAAGAAAGAAAAAAATTGTTTGTTTTACTAAAAATAAACATACGAGAACACTATCGATCTCTTTTTTCATAAAAACTCCCAAAACGAGCGCTAAATAAATTATTACGAATCCAGAAAAAACTGTTGTATACAAAAGCCGTTCGTAAGCTACCGCTATGTTTGCTTGATACGAAATAAATAGCCCATAAACTGCTGAAGTAAATACCTTTAAATGGGAATTAAAATGTCATTTGAATCAAAATTTACCAACGCAACTATCTTAACTATTGATGATTTTTTCTTCCAGGCTGGAGGATCCTTTGCCTTCGGTGACATCCAATTACCCATTTATTTACAATATTTTACGTTTTAAAAATCACACCAATAAAAAAAATTAACATATTGAGCAAAAAAAGATTGTTAATCTGATAGCGAAATGTTGACTAGGTTAACCCATAAGTGCTAACCTCACTTCGTAATAGGGCATTTTACTAAAGTTGTTCTACAAAGTAAACTGCCTCTCATCGAAGAGCTTTTAATTATAAATTAATAAGAAAAAAAACTTTACACTAATAAAAAAAATTTAATTGTATATAATTTTTTTAATAGTTATGACATGGCTGTAAAGATGCAGTCTAGAAAGGTTATTACCGCTGTGACCATCGCCATTGCTCCATCAGCAACTGCTATATCTTCATTTGTATTATGGTAATGGACTATCAGCAATATTCCGCAAGCTAAATAAGCTGCCGTGGCATAAAGGGCCCAAATTGCAGTCTTCAATCAAATATTAAACATTGAAAACGTTTGATATAATAAACTCACAAGATCTTTGTTGACTTCTTTGTCCAGTAAAAGTCCCAAAATGAGGGCTATATAAAGTATCATAAATCCTGCAAAAATTCCTATCACTAATATTCTTTCCCACGACAATGACCAGCCTGAATTAAAGCCTATAAGCAGTCCATAGGTGATGATTGCAAATATCTACAATTTCTTATTAAAAATTAAATTTTTATTTCTTCATTACCTACCAAAACGATAAATTTTATAATTGCTTCCTTTCTATTTAAATCCACCATGTCGAACTTCTAACACTTAAGAATTTTAATAATGTTTTACAAAAAGTTTTAGGGAAAAAAGAAAATTTAACTGAAACATGTGAAGGAAGGCAAAAAAAATAAAAGTTTATTAAGTAGGTTAAACTATAAGGTATTTTGTAAAAACCAAGCGTCTAAGCCGACGACTAATCCTTCTACTATGGATACAGCGCCAGTTGCTATGCCCATCAATCCTTCTGTGCTGGCGTTGTCGTTGTACATGATTATACAGAGTACTCCAGCACCGATGTAAGCAGCAAAACCATACAGCGCCCAAACGCAATTCTGAAAAATTTTTATATTCCATGTTTATGAAATTGAAAAATTACAAGGTCTTTATCAACTTCTTTTCCAGTCAACACTCCTAACACAAGTGCGATGTAAAGGACCATAAATCCAGCGAAAATTGAGCAGATGAGAAGTCTTTCGTAGGGAGTTTGAATGCTTGAATGAAGCCTATGAGTAGGCCATAGCACGCAATGGAAAGCACCTGAGAAAAACATTGGAAATCAGTTCAAAATTTTCACTTACCAAAGCGACTATCTTGACAATTGTAGACTTTTTATTTAAATCCGCCATGGAAATTTTCTTTTGTTTGAACAATCTCTTAAGCCACTTTTAAAACATATGTTGGGAAATCGTCTCTTGAGGAGTAGGTACACAAAAACCAGTTTTATGGTGCATACTTATTTATTACAGTGAACTACATTGAACATCAAAGGAAATTTTTCAAAAAGGAGTAATAACTTTCAACAACATTATCAGTAACTTCAGGAAGACTTATTTCACCGTTTTTAATTTTTTTAATAATTTCACTTTTCTGAGTTGCAAAATATTTCCCTTTTGATTTATTCTCAGGATTTTTAAGAAGTTCCGAGATGTATTTCCGAAGAGATAGATCTGCAAAATGAAGTTCATTCTGAACCTGAGTAGGATGCTTAATTTGAACTTTTTTGCTAACTTTGAAATCCCAGGACGAGCGAATAAAATCGCAGATTTGATCGAAATTCACTTCCTCGATAACTAAAGTCTGTTTTTCCCATTCATTTTTTGGATTTGGCTTTTCAAAAATTGAGTTCATACGAAGAATAACGTCTGTCGGAACAGAAAAGCATCGCTTCAAATTATTTTCAAGACATTTAACAACGTTCGTATTTACATAAATTTGACAAAAAGATGCTTTTATCTCACAAGCAATGGAATAACACTCATACCGCATACTTTTATAATAAAAATTATCGTCTAACACCACTAAAACATTATCGTCCACTGTTCTAACAAACTCAAGAATCTTTTTACGTTTGGCTTTCCAGTTGTCGAAATTATCAATAATGCGGTCATATTCAATAACCTCAACTCGGGCACCAGGAAATTTATAAAGTTCATAAGCCAATTTGGTTTTCCCAGCACCAGGTAGTCCACAGAGACAAACAATACAAGCAGACATCATTGGCTCTGGGCGTTTAATCTGTTCATTTCTTCAATTTTACGCTCGGTGATCTGAGGCTGGACTTCGACAAAAGTTTTCATTATTGCTTCACCACCAGCAAGAAACCTAGACATACATTTGCTCACGCAATCACCCTAAAAACACAAATTATTAAAATAAACCAAAATAACAAAACTACCTCTTTTTCTGTAAGTTCTCTATATCCAAACGTATAAACGCAATGGTTAAAACAAGTCTCAGACAAGTGGTTAAAGAGATCAAGGAAATCTCTCATCTAAAATATAATTTAGTTAATTATTGCATAACATCAAGGCTATCATAAACTTACCTGCGCTATATTAATTTGCGCCATTTTTGATTGAGAGAACAAATCAAAATTTTTGCACGAGTGACAAAATTTAAGATTTATCAGATGAATGATAACAATGATAACGTTGATAAGAAACAAGCTTGCCGGCAAAGAATCAGAAAAGATTATAATCAGAAAAAGAGTCAGCCTTTTTTTTATTTCTTGATATTATTATTAATTTTTGCCTTTTAGTCCTTATAATTAAGAATTATGTAAGCCTGATCCTATTTTTTTTAATTAAAGAGTTCTCATTTTATTTTTAAAAGGTATTTTTTAACATTGAAGAAGGAGAAATTTGTCGTTTTAAATTGGCAAGATTGACTTTGTCCTTTACTTTATTTAGAAACTAGAAGCAAAAATTAAAAATCTCGTCATTGTTGTTTATTGTGCAAAATTTACTGTATGACAGCGAAATTAACATATAGCTGCGTATATTATTTTTTATGTAAGATTTTGTGAATGTTATGATTTTGGTGGGAGGCCTAACAGAAATGTTTGGAGAGAATGGAATTTATTCAAAATCTCGCTAATTTTCCATATTCTTTTGTGAAATCCTGGCCTTTCTTGGATATCGATGAGAAATACGAGTATGAAAGCTGGCAGGTAAATATCGGCTTTTTTGTTCTTCCCTTACCCCCCGTTTATCCGATATCGAAGGACGAATTCGCTTTGTTATTCAATAGATAAGATTAATAAATAATCTGAAAGTCGAACGAACGTTTTTATGTTTATTCAATCATGGATTTTTTCGCTTTACAGATAGTTTTCGGATGTATCATCGTCTTTTCGACTGTCGCCCTTCTTGTTCATCTTCTGGTCAAAAAATGGAAAGGAAAAGGTATAAAAAATTTCGTTTTCTGTTGTAATCCTTGGCTTTTTTTTTTTTCAAAGATAAAACCCGAAATCTAGTTACTGAAAAGTGTTTAAAAGCATCAATATAACGTCTTAAACATTAAAATCTGGGTATAAAAGGCTTATTTTGCATTAAAATCTTAATTGGAACTCCAATTTTATGATTAATTATGGTGTGTTACCATATTTAGATCAAAATTTCCTAAACATTTTAGCAATTGAGCCCCTTTTATGGTCAAAATGTGCCATTTTCCTTATCAAATGCCTTTTGTACTTAGATGTGTGGCTAATTTTATGGGACACATCATTAATTTTTTTGGGCACCAAAAACCCCTATTTTATTTTAGCTTCGTTCCAACCACAGTTTGAAACTCTGGGAGCATGCGCAGAAGGATTTGACGTCAGTTGACTTGAATTTGACGGACTCCTTTGGATTCCTTCTGCGCATGCTCCAGGAGTTTCAACCAATTTCAAACTGCGGTTGGAACAAAGTTTTTATCTTTAACCTTTACTGAAATTTGGGTAAAAACTGGAAGTTTTAGCCTTAGGCCGTTAGATTTGGGTAAGAAAACCTCTGGTGAAAATGCCAAAACTCCTCTAAAAATTATAAAATGATGAAATGTCTCATTTTTGAAGTCAAAACGTAAGAAGGCTTTTTATTCCGGTGATTTTTTGGAAATAATTATTTGGGGGCTCCCAGACCACACTTTGGGAACCCCATTATTGGTTCATTTATTTTCAGTTTTGCCAGAGGTCAAAAAGTTGGGGAACCCATTATTGGTTCATTTATTTATTTGTTTATTTTCAGTTTTGCCAGAGGTCAAAAAGTTGGTCGGTGTCGGGCAAGGTGGAAAGCCAAGATTCAGAAAGCGAGACAAAGTCATGTTTTATGGCCGCAAAATGTTAAGGAAGGTTCGTTTTTTTTTATTTTAATCACTTCAAATTTTAACTCATTTTTTTAGGTCAAAAGCATTTCCGGACAAGTGAAACAAGGGAAGAAAAGGAAGCTTGTCCTCAAAATTGCTAACAGAATTTTACGTCTTAAAAAAGATGGTGATCGCCCTCTCCAACTGATTGTAAGTTAAATCTTGTTTTGATAGTATAATTTTATTTTTAAAATTCTAGACTTCAGAACCGCCTGCTGAGTATTTACAAGAAGATTTAAAAGATGACCAAAAAGTCCCTCCAGATGCGTTTTATATGCTTCAAAGTATAAGGTATTATTTTAAATATTAAGTTAATTTTTTTCTCAACCTATTTGTTTTAGAGTATTCGGCCATTTTGAGAAGCCGATATTTCTCAAATTATGTAAACATACTGATATTTTAACGTTGCCTGCGGGTTCGTTTTTATTCAAAATTGGCGAACCTGACGAAAACGTTTATGTCGTTCAGAATGGTAAAGTGAACGTTTTTATAAACAACAGCGATGGTGCTATGATATCGCTGAAAATCGTCAAACCGGGAGATTCAGTCACATCTTTATTGAGCTTCACAGATGTCCTTACTGTATGTAAATATGATATGAGAAAGAAATCTTAAGTTTTTTTGTTTTTAGGGACATCCTCATCCTTACAGAACTGTGTCTGCTAAGGCTATTGAAGATTCGACTGTTGTACGACTTCCAATGGCTGCTTTTCAGGAAGTTTTTCAAGAATATCCCGATTCCTTTATAAGAGTGATGCAAGTCATAATGGTCAGACTTCAAAGAGTCACCTTCACTGCTCTGCATCAATATTTAGGACTTACTTCAGAACTCATAAAACCTGTAAGACTTCAAAAATTTTTAAGACCTCCAATTTTTGACAGAATAGCATATTTTAAACTAAATTCTTCAGAGGAAGAAAAACTGTCCTAGAACTCCCAAGAAACAGATTCGGCTATGGGCCGATCTGGCGAATACGATATTTTAAGTGAACAAGAAATAGTTGAAGAAGAGTTCATTCATGTGAAGAAGAGTCCGAATCTAATGAAACGACTCGAAAATCTAAGTCCGATTTCCTACTAAAACCTCTGAACATTCAATTAGTAATTTAACTTACCAAAAAGAGAAAAAAAAAAATCGTTTTTAACATTCTGCACCTAAAAGAAAATGTGCCCCTTCAATGAATAATTCATTTTTATTTATTTTTAGTGTAAAGAAAGGAGAAAAGGGCCTGGATCGCCTGTGAAGCAACGACCAGGGGAGTTCAGAGATGACATTCTTGGGGAAGAAGAAGTTGACTTAAGTGGAATGGCACGAAAATCGAAATCAGCATTCGAACTCAAACCTCAGCATGATCAATTTACAAATGTAAATAATGTTATAAATTATGTTCGAAGTTTTAATTGAGTTTTAAGGATGAGAAAGCATTCAATAGCACTCAGAGAGGATCAATCGGGAGAAAGTCTTTAGAGACCTTCGACGAGCAGACGCTTATAAAAATAGCGACTGATGCTTTCATGAAGGAACTCGGACTTAGCGATGAAGACGTTCGACTTCTGAAGGGAAAGTCGAAATCAGACATCTTTCACCTGATATGGGACCTCTTATGGAAGAAGAGTCTCATAAAGATGTCGCTCTTGTTTATTTGCTCCACGGTGTCTTAAATGTATCGCAGAAAAGAATCGATATGTCCGAAGAAGTCCACATGTTCACCGCTCATGCAGGCGAAATTGTAGGCGGCCTCGCCGTTCTAACTGGGGAACCAAGTTTTTATACTATCAAAACAAAACATCAATCTGCAATTGCTCTTCTTTCTAAAACAACTGTTTATAAGTAAGGATAAAACATACAAAAATTTCATTTTCTCGTTTAGTGTTTTTAGAGAAAGACCAAAAGCTGTGTTGCATATAGCACATACTGTTGTGAGAAGATTATCGCCTTTTGTGCGTCAAGTAGATTTCGCATTAGATTGGGTGTTTTTAGAAAGTGGAAGAGCAGTTTACAGGTATTAATTTGCTAAAATAAAAATTAGTTTCATTTTTTTTCTTCTAGACAAGGGGAAGAGTCTGACTGCACTTATATTGTGTTAAGTGGACGTGTTAGATCAATCATTACTCATGGAAATGGTAAAAAACAAATAGTCTGTGAATATGGTAAAGGAGAGTTGGTCGGGATTGTTGAAATGGTGACGCAAACTCCCAGGAGTACGACTGTCCTTGCCATAGAGATTCTGAACTTGCGAAATTACCTGAAGGTCTTTTTAATGCGATAAAAGTCCGATATCCAGTAGTTGTGACACGTATCATCAACCTTCTGGGACATCGTATTCTTGGTTCGTGGCAGAACCCGAGTACTGGTCGTCTTGAAAGCCGTCCGACACACAATAATTTCAGCACTGTCGCCATCGTACCAGTTTCGGATGATGTCCCACTTTCTGCCTTCACATACGAGTTGTACCATTGCCTTCGTCCAATCGGAACTTGCATGCGGCTAAACTCTGAGATCATCCGAAAAACTCTAGGCATGTCAGCATTTGACGCAAATCAAGAATACAGACTGACTTCCTGGCTTGCCCAACAAGAAGATCAACATTCTATAACATTATATCAATGTGACCATTCATTCACAGCTTGGACTCAACGCTGTTTAAGACAAGCTGATTGCGTCTTGATCGTCGGTTTAGGATTCAAAGATCCAAGCATAGGAAAGGTATATCAAAATAAAAAATAAAAATTCATACTTTTTTGTTTTAGATTGAAGTAGAAATAGAACGATTGGCTATCAGAACGCAAAAAGAACTTGTCTTATTACACAAAGAAGGAGGGGAAAGACCAGTAGAACAATTGAGTGGTTAAACATGCGACAATGGATAGCCTCGCATCATCATATTCTTTGTAATAAACGGATGTTCTCTCGCAGATCTCAGTTTAGAGTTGTATGTTGATGATCGCTTTTTGTGATTTAAATTAATTTTTTTTTTTAAGAATGAACTTTATGCTAAAATATTGACCAATGAACCAAGCCCACATTCAGATTTTTCACGTTTAGCTCGATGGCTGACAGGCACATCGATCGGTCTTGTGCTTGGAGGAGGGGCGAAAGGAGCGTCTCATGTCGGAATGATTAAAGCGATTGAAGTAAGATTATTTTTAAAATTAAAACAATAACTTAAAAAATTTTTAGGAAGCAGGGATACCAATAGATATGGTGGGAGGAGTAAGTATCGGAGCATTCATTGGTGGGCTCTGGTGTATGTACAGAGATACAGCAACAGTTACTCAAAAAGCTCGAGAATGGTCTCAAGTAGGTGCTGAATATTTCATTGAATTGCATGATAAAGTAAAATGTTATGATAATATCTCAGGGTAATTCTGGGACGAAAAATTTTCTTTTTTAAATTCTGATTTGGATGTTTTCTTTATAGTCGATGAACAGATGGTGGTATCTAATGTTTGATCTTACGTATCCGACGACCTCGATGTTTACTGGAAGCGTTTTCAACAATACGTTAATCAAAGCATACGGAGAAACTCGTATTGAAGATCTTTGGGTACCGTATTTTACTCTAAGCACCGACATAACCGCAAGTGCCATGCGAGTCCACCGTCACGGTAAAAAAACTTTTTTTAAATCGCTTTTAGTCACCATCTTTCGCACAAGGGTTAAGAGATTTGGTGATTTGCCTGTTATCTATAGACGGAAAAGCTGAGCAAAGTATTAAAAGCCAAATCTGCTTCCTTGTTTGTCAAACACACAAAATAGTTTCAAGATTTTTGATAGTTCAGATTTGTCTTGTGATTGATAGTATACAATTTTGTTTTATTTCAACTCTTATTTTGCACAATTGTGTAAAGAGTTTCTCACAAGTTTTAGGACAATTGTTCTATAAGTACCACTTGAGTCAAGTTTCTTAGATTGTCAGCCTACAATTTCGACCCATGAGTTTATAAGGTCATTAAGTTGCAGTTCTTGTTTAGATTACACCCAGATTTCAACTGAAAACTGTATTTAGCTACGTCATCTTCCTGATATAAAAGTTTTTAGCTTGATTTCCCTAAAGTTAATACTTTAACCATATCGTAACTTGTAAATTTTAATGTTCTATCCTCAGTTTTGTGTCTTAAGCATGTAAATATTTGTGATATGTATTTTGTTTTATGTTGACTTTTGGAATAGTATTTGTTTTCTTTTTTCATGGCGTAACTTGGAAAATGAGAGAAGGAAAAAAACTTGAAACTCTTAAATTGAGATTGTCCTAGTTGTCTCAAAATTAGGGAAGGGCTTCAAGTTTATTTCTAAAAATATTGAAACCAATTTTCAAATTCATTTTTTTGTCTGAAAGCCCTCTATTTTGGAGTTTGAAGTCTTAGGACACTAGAGCTCTCTCAAAATCCTTTAAGGTGTAGTGAAAACTTCTCTTCTTTTCCTTTTATATTTGTCAGAGGGGTTTTCGTTACTCCATTTTGTCAATAATGGCTTTAGGTCTGTTGTTTTTTGAGGTTATGTAAGTGTGTATGAATGTTTTGTTTTATGATAGAATGTTGACATTTTCTAACATCTCATTTTACCCTTATTCCGGATTGTTTGCTTTGCTCAGCAAGCCTGCCATTAAAATGTTAATAATAGGGGAGGGCCTAAAAAACCCTGCATGTTTCAATGTTCAAGCAACCTTTTTTTGGAAGTCTTGAAAATGTTCTGAAGGTAACCACTTTTAACTTAGATATTTCAATTAATTTTTTGAGATATCTTTGGTTGAATGTGGTTGTGAACTTTCCCGTTAAGATAGTCGTAAAAATATTGGGTAAATAGAAAGTATGGAATCAGTATGGTGTTTGCAGGAGTGATGTGGAGATATGTCCGTGCGTCGATGTCTCTCTCCGGTTACATGCCGCCGGTCTGTGACCCGACAGACGGCCATTTGCTTCTTGACGGAGGATACGTAAACAACCTTCCAGGTACATTCTCAAAAATTATTTTTAAAAAACAATCACAAGGCTCCTCTGTTCTATCCTAAAATCTTCGAAAGATGGTCTTTTTTTTGTTTAAATTTCAAAACCAAATGAGAAAACTTTTAGGAGCTCTGTGGACTTACGTTAGGTCGAGTATGTCGATCGCCGGTATGTTGCCGCCACTTTGTGATCCTACCGACGGCCACTTACTCGTCGACGGATGCTATATTAATAATCTTCCAGGTATTTTCCATCCAGAGAGCCTGTGATTCCATTCAAAATTTAAATTTAAGATTTTTATTTTAATTTTTAAATCAAATTTTTAGCCGACGTTATGAAAAGGCAAGGAGCCAAACACGTTTTAGCCATCGATGTTGGCTCAGTAGATGATCAAGATTTGACCAATTACGGTGACAGATTTGACCAATTACGGTGACACTTTGTGGTGGTGGATTTTATGGAAACGTCTTAATCCTTTTACAACTCCTGTAAAAGTCCCAAATCTTCCCGATATTCAATCACGTTTAGCTTATGTCTCATGCGTACGACAACTTGAGGTAAATTTTACATTTGATTTCAACCTTCTCACTGTAAGCATTCTAGGAAGTCAAAGAAAGCGACTACTGCGAATACATAAGGCCACCAATCGACAACTACAGAACTCTTCAGTTTGGAAGTTTCGATGAAATCAAAGACGTTGGATATAATCATGGAAAAACATATTTTACGGCTTTATTGAAAAACGGGCCTCCTCATTTCCTAAAACGTCCAAGCAACATAAAACTCCCTGTCGAAAACCAACAATCTCAAGCTGCACATAAATTTACTGATTTGGCCCAAATGGTCTGTAAGGTCTCTAAAGATGTCGTCTACCCAGGAAGTTCATCATCTTCCGATTATGAAGCAGATGAAGAAGATGCTCATGAAGTCGGATATGCTTCAGAACCATCTGCTCATTTCTTAAAGGTATTTTGAATTTAAAAAATAAAAAATAAATCGTTTTTCAGTCCCCAGATGCCCAATTGCTACGAAGGCGAGCAGGAGGTTCTCTCTCTTATTCAGAACCCGAAATCGAAACAGATTCAGAAATGGATGAAAGGGCGATTAAAAAATAAGAGGTAAAACAAAAAAAAATCCTTTTTTTTTCTAATCCATATTTTTTTTAGGGTTCGGACAAAAATAGTAACATAAAATTTAAAAAAGACTTTTTTTAAAAATGTGATGTAAACTAGCGAAGTCTTTGACTAGTCAATTTTTGTTACCATTTTTTTTATTTGGTGGTAATTTTTACTTGTAATAAAGTTATTCGTACAAAATTGAATAAACCGAATGTGGTAGATGGTTTGCTACTAAAGATTGAATTTTTTCAGTCCGTGTGACTGGCGTGTATCGCCCCAATGGAAAAGTCCTACATACAGAATCACCGACCGATCTTAAAAGAGCAGTCAAATCCTCCTGGAAAGAAAAATAAAATAAAAATCTTGATAAAATATTGAATTACTTGTGTATGTTGGTATTCTCTCATGGATGTTATTTTCGATTCGAAATATTCTTCGCCGTAGTCTTGCCTCTGTTCAGGGGTGAGTGATTGCCAGAGAATTCGTGCATCTTCCAACATTGTTTTGTTATCATACCATGCACCTAAAAAGGGTTTCATTTCTGAGAAAGTGAAAGAAAACATACATGTGCTGATGATTCCTGTTTCTACAAGTACAACGTCAACACCCCATCTTCTCATATTTGTCTCAAGCATGTTGTAAATGATTCCAAAGCAGACGTAATTATACAAATTGGTGACCTTATACCTGAAGGAATTCGTCCAGAAACGCTTACAATATTCACCACCCTTCCTAAAATTTGTTTTTGAAGAAAATATTCTTTTAGTGGACAAACCTTTTGATTTTCTAATGAGAGGCAAAAAAGCGTTTGTAAGTGCAATACTTCCGAGAAGGTTCACTTCCATCGTTTTTCTAAAAACACTTAACGGTACCCATTCGGCTTCTCCAAACGCACACCAGCAAGCAGCATTCACCACAGCCCAGATAACATCTAAAAAATTTATTTTATTATATGTTGCGGTCTTAAAAATCCGGATTTAGGGAGTGAGGAAAAGTGCTACCACTGCTGTCCGTATAAACTAAAGCATGGACAGTATTTGGATTGAAAAATTTACAGTGAAGGAGTATGTATGGTGTAAGTTAGCACATTTGAAGCTTACCTGTTTGTTCACTAATTGTTTTTAAGGCAGTTTGAATACTTCTTTCTGAGCTAACGTCCAAATCGAAGACTTGTAGCCTTCCAGAACATTCATTTTTAAGTTTAATTTTATTTTCTGTTTCTTTCGAAAAACCGGCAAAAACAGTCATACCCTATAAAAATAGTTTTAGTACATAAAAAGATGATAGAAAGACTGACCAAATCGTCTAAATATTTCGCTATGGCATATCCGATGTTGTTTTCACAGCCTGACAAAACTACACATTTTCCAGCACAAGTAACCTTATGAAAAGCTTATTAGATTGATTTTTTTAGCACTGAAAACTTACTTTGAGATTATGGTAGAAAAGTGTTACTGTGAGCGTAAGAATGAGATAAATGATAAAAGAGAGATGACTGATATCTGAGATATATACAGGGTGTTGAGAACTGTAGCAGATATGACAGCGGCTGCATGAGAGAAGACGAGAGGAAGAAAACAGCGGTCGATCACATCCCAGATGATTTCAGGCTCTTCTTTCTTCGCTTTTTCATTATTCGCTTTCATTTCGGATTTTTATTTAATTCGTCAAGAAAAAAAGACTTTTTTTCTTTTATTCGATTCTTAACATGTCTAAAATTAAACTTTTCAGCCCAGTTACACAAATAGAGGGTGTGAATTATTTATAGAATAAAACGCTTTGCCAGATTAAAGGAAAAATGTTTTTACAGGTTGTTCATACTTGCCAAAAATAGAAGATGCACAATTTAAAAAAAAAATCTTTTTATTACGCTGGGTATAAAAACATAAGTCAAACTTCTATAAGTAGTAAAAGAAAAATCACATAATTGAATCTAAGGAGGGATTGAGACAACGCAAGAACCGCATCTTCCGGATGCTAAAGGTGCCACTTGGGACCACTCGTTGAGATGTGGGTCATACGACTCGACGAGTTTTAAATATGATTGTCCATCGTAGCCACCAACTGTGTATATTTTGTCGCCCAAAATTCCTACGCCGATGGCATCACGTCCGATTGACATTGGAGCAACGTTGTCCACGAGTCAGTCCGAGGGTCATACCTAAAAGACTTTATAACAATTTTTCTTTCTAATGCCACTGTACCTTTCTACGCAGTTAAATCTTGCTGCTGAGGGGTTTGAAGTTGGTACATCATGTCCTCCAAAAGCGTATAAATATCCACCAATCACAGCTACAGCGACACCACCTCGTCTTTTAGACATAGAAGCACAGTTGGACCATTTGTCTTTATGTGGGTCGTAAACTTCGACAGTTCTAAGGCAAGAAACTCCATCCCGTCCACCGACAGCGTAAAGCCTATTTTATTATAATATTGTTAAAATACAAAAACTAACTTGTTATTTAGCGTTGCAAGTCCAACTGAAGATCTTTGAGTGCTCATAGGAGTGACGAAACTCCAGTGTCCTGTGTCTGGATCCCAACGTTCAACTGTGTTCAAGTAGGACCATCCGTCATGACCTCCTACAGCATAAAGTATGCCAGAGTCTCCCAACATAGCCAAAGCTAAGCCGTGTCTGTGAGTAGCCATGGGTTGAAGAGATTCCCAAGTTTTAGTGTCTAGATCAAAACATTCCATCGTATTTAAAGTTTTGAGGCCATCACGGCCACCAACGACGACTATTTTTCGTCCCAATGTCGCTACCCCAAATTGCAACCTGCGTCCATTCATGTTCCCAAACTGTACCCATCGGTTCATCCTTGCATTATACATTTCGATACTTGTAGCCCCTCCTTTATTAGCGTCCATTCCACCAACCACAAAAAGACTTCCCAAAGTCGACTTTCTTGGGCAGGTTCTAAAAGATCTTAAGCTTGACCGACGTTCAGGCAAAATATGATATTTGAACGCTTCCATAACCAAAGATTGACCTTCGACGCCAACATTTGGCTCAACTACATCTGCTAAAAACTATTTCAAAAATAAAACCTAATTCATAAATCTAAAAACTATTACCGATGCAGACAGCAAAGGCAATTTTACGAATTCAAGAAGCTTCGGAAGTTCACTCATTCGTTTTTCTTTGTCATGTTGAACCCATGACATTAAACCCTAAAAAGGAAAAATTAAATATACAAATTCTTCAACAAGGTCAAACTTACATTAAAAATTGTTTCTTCGGAAGGAATGTTAAGGTCATCAGATGCTATTATTTTTTGAACTTCTTCAACAGGTAACAAAAGAAATTCTTGATTTTTTAAAACATCGACAAAGTTTTCCTATAAAAAATAATTAAAATAATAATTTAAATATTTTTTATGTTTACTGATATAAATGCAAGTGCAGCATCTTTGAGATCGCTGCAAGACTGCGAATCTGCGAATAAAGCAATACCGATGCAGTTGCTGGGATCGAGTTGTCTTTTTAAAAATAAAGAACAGGCTTCGACAACCTAAAAAAAATAGCCATAAAATTGAAATTTTGATTAATTAAACGAACCTGGCATAAACCTAAAAGAGAAGCAGTTGCTAAAATAGTTTCAACGGAATCTTCACGAAGTTCGACTTTCCCTGTGTAGCAGTAACGGACGAGTTCAGAAAGAGCGTTCCCGCATACAGAATGAAGTTCTACTTCATTACTTCTTGATTCGAGAAGATCGGTAGTAAACATGGCGCTAAAATAGTCTGATGCAGAACTCAAACAATTCTGTGGGCTCCAATTCTTTTACCGCCTAAAAACAGGTAGAATATTAAATAAGCTCTATAGATTAATATACAAAAATGGCCTTTTTTCAGCTCTCTGTGGATGGATTAACTTCAAATTTACACATGAATTCTTCATTGCATAAAGATCAAGCTTTAAAAATATAAGTCATTCCATCCACAGGGACTGAGAAAATGTAAATTAAGGGTTTTCAGAACTTTTTTAACAGATAATGCAGACCTGCTATAAGAGTAACATCAATAAGTTTGTCTTCCAAGAAGTACTCATACATCTTAAGAAATTTCGTATCTGCATGATTGGTCCTTTTGTAACTTCCTTCAGACGCAATACTTGACAAGCAGAGGTCAGAAAAACTGGTGCTTGGGGTGTCATCATATCTTTAAAAATAAAATAAAAATTGATATTTATTTAAAAAGGTAAAAAACATAGAATTCGTTTTAAAATGATACCTAAGAAAATCGAAAAACGAAGATGAATTTTGATAGGACATTGACATTGACATTGGCAGGTCACTTACCCGAAAAGATCCTTTGTGTTCTCTTTCATTTTCGCATTAAAATTAATCCTCAAACGAAGACGGATTTAAACAAAACCTAACTATACATGCAATATTTTGAAATGTAGAGTAAAACCTATGGATAATAAAATCAATATTTTAATGCGATAGGGGGAAAAAAAAATCTTGAGTTCAACGATATCGGAGTGTGGAGTGTGGACTACAAACAAAAACACAGGTGATTCACGATACGGAAATCAGATTTAGAAAGGATCTTTTGATTGGTCCAGTCATTTTCCCGCCAGTGTTCAGATTTAAATCTCTTCGGTAACGCAGTTGTCATGGAAAAAACTTGAAAACAAGAGAAATTTTTCTTTTTTATTTAAAATAAAATAGGTATCTACTGTATAGAAATGATAACAAAATCTTTGCTGATTTTGAAAAATATTTGCTGTAGTTGTGATGTAC